>KZ062775.1:66851-79796 GCA_002091835.1 Anopheles maculatus
GTATCTCTCATACTATTTTAATCGGAAACGATCTTAAGGAGACATCCATCAAGATCTTACGAACTTAATGCTATGGTATCCATTGCAATTGCATAATTATTTTCAACTTTTGGCCAGCCATATTGAAATATAGATCAAGCGAGTTATAATTTTACATTTAAAATTGAGGATAATGAAATTGTGGCAACTTTTTTTCATTATAAAAAATGTTATAAAGACCTTAAACACATTTTAATCGAATTTGCGGCATTTAATCGATAAATATAATTTTTTCTAAAATATTGTTACAGAATTTTTTATAATATTATTGAAGCGCGTTATTGAATTTCGAGGTACGATGTCGCATTTCATCAATAAAATTTTCATGGAAGGAGTCTCTACTCCTGCGCAAGTGAATAAATACAACACAAACCAAAATTAAAATATACCGCATCGAAAGCTGAAACAGATCCATCAAATAAATTTTTAGCATGAGAGAGTAGAATATAGTTGATTTCGCTCTCTCTCGCTTTATCTACAGTATCAACGTCTTCATATGGTTTTAAGAAACGATCTTAACAGCATTCTGTAGACTGGATCCTTTTAGTCTTAACAGAGCTGGGTTATAGTTTTATTACAGTATTCAAAAGAGGCAAAATGACGTTTCTCGCTAGGGATGTCTAGAAAAGGTTTTAAGAAACGGTCTTAACAGCTCTCTGTAGAATGGGCCCTTTTAGTCTCAACAGAGTTTTATTATTGTTTTATTAGAGCATTCAAGCAATATTAGACTTAAAATTAGTCTTAATGAAATGACACTAACAGCATTGCAACAACTATGATAAAACTTAAAATGTTTCTTGGGCTGTTTTACAGGCCAATTTGCAATGTTTGCATCATTTTTCTTTTCTGTAAAGGACTTTTTCACCATCCAAAAGCTAGTCCTACTCCGCGGATGGTGAAAAAGTCCTTTACAGAAAAGAAAAATGATGCAAACATTGCAAATTGGCCTGTAAAACAGTGTAATTCTAAAGTTGTTTAAGTGATTTATGTGTTCATAAATACGAGAGAGAGAGATCCACAGAGCGTGCTAACCAATCAATGCTTAAAAATCTACGAGTGAAAATCTGACTAATGAGACCTAAAATTATGAACAGTGGTAATATCATGCTGGTAAACGAAGTGCGGCCATATAAAGGATCCATCGTGATTGATTAAGATTATTTCTAGCATGTAAGTAATATCTTATGACGTCAGCTTCATCGAGATCAAGCTCAGCATGGACTCGACTAATGCACCAAGACATGAGAAGTTTGATCGCATCGGACGCACGAGTATTATCTCGCATACAGTTTCATATACTCAGCTTTAAAGCTGCTTTTCACTCTACACATCTTGATATTCCTTTACGTTGAATTGTGTGACCAGCGAAAGGCATTTTATGAGCAAAACGACTCGCAAGTCAAAATAAGTTCAACATCACTGAGAACATGCTAAAGAAATATCTGTTTGATCGGCAAAAACCCTAAGTTATTGTTCCGCAATCAAAAAGACCCATTGTGCGTCACAGGAAAATGGCCTGCATAGTCGGACAGCATTATAACACATTTATAAAATTTCCTGTAAGGCATATTTTGACCCAATTTCTCGATGCCTTGAAGATCTAAAATCTTCCCAAAGCTTCCACCAGCTCATAATTACTGTTGTATTGTTTTTGTAGGCGTAGATTTGTTTCCTCAAATACCTGGCATGCTTTCAACTGAGCGTCGACACAGACTATGAGATGGCCAGCTTAACAATTTAAAATTTCTTCCAATTACAATAAGTATTAGAAGCAAAGCTGGTTTGAATGCTTTCAAACAGTAGTTCACAAGAGGTTTGTCTGGCTAATGTAAAACTTCGAATGGAATTTAGTTGGGCCTTCATAAAAATGTAAATTCCTTTAATCAGAATGTTTAAGTTCACCTTAAAATCAAATTCAAAATATTATTTGCATTACTCACTAGTAGTACGATCTTCGAATGTATTATTAGTATTGAACATGTTCATGTAGTATCATATCAGTTTCATCGCCATACAGGGTTCATATCAACTGTTATTAGGTCCGTGGAAAGTTTCAATTCATAACATATTTTCAAAAAACAAGCAGCAAAGTAATCGCCTCACGGGAAATGTGTTTTAAGCACCAAATATAATGTGCGTCAATATTAACCACACCAAAAAAATAACACCTCTGAGCTCGATACCGTCACCGTGCGCTTCGGTATTGGAAAAACAGTTTTTTGGCTTCCTGAAGTGCGATTTCCAAGCGGGGAACCCCCAACACAAACCGCTGCTGGCGAGCAAAAAGCGACACCGGTACGCACGATGATCAATAAACCTTCAACAAGTTCTCATTTCCCGGTAATACCGATAACAAGCCATAATTCAATATGCATATACCTGAGAACCGCAAAATCATATTTCATCTTCAATTCAATTGGAAACCTATTCAAATGGAACGAGCGCCACGGTCTGCTGGCGCGCACGGCGGATGAATACTGGGCTGGCCCGGACTGGATCTAAAAGGTTTACAGCGCGCGTGCTTGGTTGGGCGGGGGTTGGAGAGGGAGAGGAACACGGCGGCGGGAAGGAACGTGAACCGAGCGACCCGAAAAAGGCTTTGTGTGTGCGCGAGGGTCCGCCTTCGTTTGGCGATGGGATGGAAGGATGGAAAATTGGAAAATTTGGGGTTTAAACTTTTGACACAGTACGCAAAACGGTAAGCAAAAGGAAAAAGTGAATCCGATCAACGGTTTCCCCAAACACACACACGCATACGCAGGCACACAACCTTTGCCTTTCCCATCTTCAGCCATTGCTTCGGTATGGTCCAATTTGCCCGAGGGCGTTCCAAAACTCCCGATACCTCTGTGTACGGAGATGCTGATCTCGCCGTCCACCACACCGTCCCGATCGCACCAGAAGCTGACTGTTTTCTGTGTGATAGTGGGTGGAGTGAAGGTGGTGAAATGTTGACCCCAGGCCAAAATATTATGAGCCTCAATTTATGGACTTTTGCGTAAAATATGTTGAAAATTAAACCGAGCATTTACATGCCGAACAATCGAACGCAGCAAAAACAACACGCCGCGACGACGAATGCGCTGCCACACGGTTCCCGGTGTTTTGAGTGAGTTGAGCGTGGTATCTATTGGAATTTATGGACTGGACTGGAATTTGAAGGAAATGAAAACCAGCGTAGGATGTGGGCAGTCGATCCGTTTGTGTTCCGGCGGTTGTTACTGGCACGTTTGGCACACCTTGGCACCGGGTGCGCAAGGTTTCGGTTGCCTAGGTGAAAGTTTAATGCGCAATTCATTCCACTTTCAATAGATTGTAAATTCAATTCTATAAATTATGACAAATAAAAGTGTCCAGCATAACTTTGCTGGGTCGCAAAATGAGAACCAAACCAAGTTTGTTGCCCACTTTTTTTGTGACGAATGTAACTAAAGCATGAGCCTGCGTCCATGTTAGCAAATCAATAACTGCGTTCAGTAAAATTTTTGATGTACCAAAATTTCGTGAAATTTTAAATGATTTTTGCAGCTTTGTAACCAGTATATAGTTCAATTTTCACTCTTATATTTCAACCAAACCTTTATCCCAGAGCGAAATCTTCTGCGTACGAAACAGAAGAATATAACACCGTCTACCAAGAAACGGAAGAATTTATTTTTATCCCGGCAACATGTTCCCGGAACCAGCATGTTTGCGCACATTTTCCTCCACGGTACACGGTTCACACAGTGCCAGCCCGCCCGCTCCGGGGGTGCGATACGCGATTTTTCACCGACCGTCACCGATTACCACAAGCAGGAAAAAGTTGGAAAAGCACTTAACTCACTTGTGAATAATGCATTTTAAATTCCATGCACTTTTCAATCCCCGCTACCAAACGGCCGGTTCGGTTGGTGCCACTGTCCCGCCTGTCACAGCCGAAAACGTTGGTGATGACATTTGCACGGTATGATTCCCGCGTGTGCTCTTTCTGTCTGCACACTGCTGCTGCTGCTGCTGTCCCGAAAAACTGTCAACCACCGGGCACCACCGACGATGATAGTGGGCGCACCGAATCGTTTATCTTTTCTCACGATAATCTGAGATTGTGTTGCCCTTGGAAAAATAGTACGAAAGAAGTGTTGCAAAAAGCACACGTAAGCTTCTCACAAAAGCATGTTTTCTCAAGAGGAGACAGAGAAAGCTAAAGAAAGAAAGAAACAAAACAACAAAAGTTCATGATTTGTAAACTAAAACACACACTCCCACACTGAGCACGAGGTGAACGGGGAATGCACCACTTTGGTAAATGTGATGTTCGCTTGTTTTTCGACAACAACGACACAACTTGGCCAAATCTCGTACGGTGAACAAAGATAATCTACTTGAAGATTTCAGCTTCCCGTGAGCGATCTTTGCCAGAACCAGCACAAAACTTGTTCTCCTGCATTATGACGTGTCGTGCATTGGCAAATTTTGTCCCTTTTTGTTTGGGATGCGGAAAAATGCATCCACAAGACGAATGCGCGGGGTGGAATGTTTTTCTTCGTATGACTCAAATGGAGCAGTTTTTTCTTTTTTTTTTTTGGACGCCAGTCACAGCTACCGTCCTTTACATTTGGTAGATTGGATGAAGCGATAATGACGAAAATGATGGTTGCTGATTGTGTCTCGTTTTTTTGGCTGCATACATCGATAGTCTGAATTATATGAAAACAAAGTTCATATTCATGAAAGTTGCAATTAATGCTTATCGGTAACGTGCTAGAGCATGTTGAACATGAACTAATCAGAATTCCATTGGAATTCCAACAATGGAATTGAAGCATAGCGCATTTTCCAATGTGCTGCTATGCTTGAATTCTATAATTTTTGTTAGCTGGAACAAAATTGCTGATCAGGAACTCATTGTTTAACCAAATGTCGTTACAATCTTAATTAGACAAACGATGAGGATTATGCTTGAAATGAGAGCACTGTTGAAATTTCACTTGAAATAGTTAAAATTCATATACAGCTGAAACGAAATGTTAATTGCATATTGAACTAGGCTCTTTATTTATACTGATGGGGCTATCATGACAACAGATATAAAATCCTATTCACACGTAAACTCAGGCTTGACAGCAGACACACTATTTTGACAGATTTTAGATGGTTTCGAGAAGGACCACGCGTCATAGTCATAGATCTCGTCAGAATGCTTAATTAAGGATCTCTAGTCTTAAAATCTGAACTAGTTAAAACTGAACGTCACTTGTCAAACGATGATTGCTTGACTTTTTGACAGAAGGTGTCTACAGATTTTAAGATTTTCAAGCATAAGTCATCCTAGACCCCCCATTGTTATTTCGAGGTAGCGTTGCTAGCATCAAGTGTACTCTAATAAATACAGAGCTGGCTGTCCGTCACATTAGAATAAACAAAATTCTATAAATCACACACAAATCAAAACACAAAACGATTTCAGTCAACCATAAAAAATATTACACACAAACACTCATATAGACGATAGTTTTTGACGCACAAATACAAAAAATAAGCATACTAATAGTACGTTAATTACAACCATATGCATCCTGTCCAGTGCCGGTGACGATGACTTTGCTGATAATCATTTCATTTTGGCTAATTAAATCTAAATTGTAACCAATTAGTCCTGTGACACAATTACCATAAACATGGCGCGATTTATGCGAATTCACCGTACCCATCGTGGGAAAAACCGTGCAACCAGCGCGACAGACAGATCCGGGAGCCAAAAATGGGAAAATGATTCTATATGTGTGGCAATTTAATTAACTATGAATGAGTGAGATAGCTTCACACGAGCAAGATGGTGCGGAGATCACGATGGGACAGCAGGGATAGCAGTGGGAGTGTAGCTTCCAATGTGCTGTGTACTGGCACTGGTACCCTGTTTGGACGAATGTGCTGTGCAGCGCGCTGTGTGACATACTGCGGCAAAAGGTAGCCTAATCGACGGAGGCTATCACGTTGCATTACTGTTAGTTCTGGGAGTGGTGTCGCGCGGGTTTCGACGTTGGTACCATATGGGTGGATTTATTGTTAGGTAAACATATGTCGCGACGTTCGTTGTTACGGATGAAGTGTGTTGGATGCAGATTTTCGGATATGCAGAGCTAAAACTTACTTCGTAAGGTTCGGTACAGCCAGCAATCCGGACCGATGACTAGTAAATGCATTTTGAATGTTGCGTAAATCACAATACATAAGATGGGAGAAGCCATTCTACATGAAATAAACTAAATATGCTAGCTTTATTGGTAGCTTTATTGCTCCTGTGTGATCATATTAAAAGCTTTATACTATTTTTACAGCCAATGTTCATGTGCACCGGTTATATCAAACGCACCTGATGCATTTTTATTGGTAGAATTTTTCCTTTGCTAACAGTACAGCGTCAGCGTATGTTAAAAGCAAAATAATTATAGATTCAAACGACATACGTACGCTTCCCGCTTCTTCAGCTACAGCACTCAATATTTACCAACCTCGATGGAGGCGCATGGTGTTTAAGCTCCAATTAAAAACTCTTGCACTCATTGCGTTCCTTTCATTACCAAACCGTTTCCTTCCGTTTTTGACAACGTGGCACATCGTGGCGTGGTAATAAATTAATTTAATCAATCAAGCTCAACAATTTCATTATTCAAGCTGCGACTGTGTGGCACAAAGTTTGGTCCCTAAATTAAAAAGTAACACATGCACAACAACGCTTCAGTTGTGCGTTGGGGGGAAAAAAAAACCAGCGAGCGCAACATTTTCCATTCCGCTGTTGACCATCCTATACCGGTACAGCTCGATATACTGAGTGAGCGAACTGCAGCCAGGCCGTCTTGCAGTGCCAAAAGTTTCCCTGCTGCACAATGGCACATTCATGCGAAAAAGTCAATTTGAAACTTCAATGTATGCAATAATAAAGATAAACATCGCATTTATTTATTTTACATTGATTTATGCAAAGCTAATAACGCGCTTTCCAAATAAATTCCCGTTTTACATAAATTTGATCCCCTGGCGAACGTCATCGTCAAGGGGTCCCAACATCATCATCGTCATGATCGTCGTCGCTTGGTAGGAAAACCCGCGCATCGGTAAAGTTGTGGCGCGTAAAAAAAACCCCGTCATGACCGGCACGTTGTGAATGTTCGATAACTTTCATGCCCTTTCGCATCCAAACGCCGGAGAGCCAGCTAAGGCACCGAGCCCGTTTGTGGTATAGCCGCGGAGCAGAGTTCGATTCGTTTTCCGGATGACACACCAGGCATGGCCATTTCCGTGCAGCTTATCCCCTATTTGGTGGTTTTTATCAGAATGAGAATTTACCAATTTTTTCCCGTCGCTTTGCTTCTTTACTTTCGGGTAAACGTTTCGGTAATAGTGTGATAGTAACAGTGAATTGATATAGGCAAGACACACATACACACACATGAAATTGTGCGCTTCCTTTAGAACCGGTGAACAACTATGTTTACAATGAACCGATATAGCAACGTAATTGATGAGGTTCCGGCACACCCGGACATGTGCCGGTGTGTTATTGATGTTGCTTTTGTGCTCACTTTTCGGTTTAAATAATGGGTGGCTAAATACACAGCTGAATGGTGGAAACGTTCACCTAGCTTAAGAACAAGATAAACAGTTCGGAAGCGTTTAAGGGAGCTCTCGTAAATACGGTATAGCGTTTGCGTTGTCCAATGGTTTATTTCTAGCATTATTGATGGGTTTTTTTTATATTTAAATAATGAAGAGAGCAGTTATAAAATTAATCAACATGTAAAGTAGATTGAAAAGGAGTTGTAGTTTTAAGTTTTGTTTGCATAATTTTAGTTGATTATTTGGTCAAGAAAGTTTTACTTAAAGACACTCTAAAAATATAGTACTAAGTTGGAAAGTAAGTCTATAGCAATCGTTGTTTTGTTAAAAAAAATTAAGTAAAGAATTAAAGTTAAATAATAATACCTAAATTAAATAATGAGCTCGGTTCAGCTTATTCTAAAACGAATTAATATGTTTAAGAGAACCATTTTAGCTTCTATTTTCATTGACAACATTTATCGTTCAATATTAAATGCTCAAGTTATCGTTTTGCTGTTCAACTTTGTTTAAGAATAAGTTCGTCGACATACTTAATTTTGATTGTTGTCTCACTAGGTAACATTCGTTAATTAAAAAACAATAGTCAATGCTTCGTTTTATTCCGACAGTTTTACAATCAAGAAACATATGTTGGGAAGCATTTTAGAAAAAAATTAATTTAGTAAAACTGTTCAGCATTGTTCCGAGAATCGATGAACAAACAAAATTTAATGTATTTTTTATAGACTTGTTTTGAACCATGTTATGCAAATTAATACAATAAGTGGAATACATACATCAAGCTCAAATTATGCTACAAAGCTGAAGAATTTTTCCTTCAAATCTAATCATTCCCCTTTCACAATAATGTTAGCATAACGTGCATCTGATAGCTTTTTCTTCAAGCTCATCTCATGTTTTAATGTGTTGTGTTACCAGAATTTCAAATTACAGTCCCAATAGTTTCAGATGGCATCATCTCCAGAAATACAAGGAAACAAGATTGTATTTCCAGAGCATCATATGCATGAATAATCAAGACTCTTTCAATAAATCTCCAATCAATCCATCAGGAAAACTATATTCTACAGTATTGCTTATTGTTATAAAGAATTTTTTATTCTTGTCTGTTTTTTTCTCTCTCTCTCTCTACCATATATGTTTAGATAGTAAGCAAATCTAGCATCGAACTAATATATCACCCAGCCAGCCTTCATCGGAAATTTTCTCCCAAGCTAAACATCATCCAGAGCGAGTGTCTAACGCTTGTTAGCGGCGTGCTGCAGATAGGTTGTAAGCCACAGACGTAAGCAAAACCCCCGGAACAGGTGGAATGATAGCGGTTGGGATCGTAGGGCACTGGCCAGGAATCTCGGCCAGTTCACCACATCATTCTAATTAAGGCTATCTACTGTGGCGACCGTAGCCTGTCACTATCATTTATTTTCTACACAAGTGAGTCTGGTTTGCCAAATCGACAGACAGACCTTCCCGTTCGTTTCGCATCAGCCACACCAGCAAAACAGACATGCAGTGTACAGACACACACACACATACACACACGCACACGTACTCGTATACGTAGACATGATGACCACAAGTGTGTACGTTACGAATGTCACTGGGCGTAGAAGGGTAGGATGAGTATTTGAGGAATGTTGGCCCTACTGCTCCACCGTCCGATCCAAGCTGCACGTGGGAAAATACAAACTCATGCCTTCAAGATATTGGGAGCATGAGCATGTGAGGGTGAAGTTACATACCTATAGACCTATAGCTTCTTGGCCGGTCCCAAGCGGTTGTTGGTTGCTTTCTCAGGAAAACGATCATCCGTCGCAACTTGGAGCCGGAGTTGATGGGTTCCTGGTAAGAAAGTGAAATGAAAAATGGCAGCATTCGAAGCTAATCGAGATAACGACTCCACGAGTCTGCCTGCCGGCTATGGGTGGTAGCTGTGGTCTACCGGTGTGCGGTTTGATAAATCTCCTTCCGGCTGGACTTTGATAGTAATTAAAACGGACGCATTTTTCTGCACCATTCCCCGGTACACGGGAACCCCCTTTAGGTGGTGGGACACCCGTACGAGCCTTGGCTGCCCGAAAGGAACTTTCGTTTTCAGACATTTTCCCGTAGACCGTTTGAACGATTTTTCTGAATTCATTTCCGGGCATGTGTGTGTTCTGTGCGAGCGCATGTGATACGTAAATGTATTATTAATGATTCGTTATGCTTTCGTAGAGACTTGGGACGAACGTCTGCTGGTAGGGTTTGTGCCGTACGTACACGCTCGTACTGTTGGCCACCGGTAACAGGGCAGCTACACTTGATCCGGCTTGGACCAGGCAATAAGTGACCGGATGGATGAATATCAATTAGAGCAGAATTGATTCATATTTTTATGTCGTTTGACACCGAACTGATTGGAGTGGAAAACCCTATTTAAACAGATCAATACTTCATGTGGCTTGAGTTGCGTTGCTTGAAGGCACGTGTATGATCTATACATGCCTCTCGAGAGCGTAGCACTTCCGAGAAACCATTGCACGTGAAGCTAAACCTGTTGGTGATTGAACACAGCCTTACAAACAGCCCCAGGAAAAGTACGTTCATTATATGGATTTGGAGAACCGGGTCTTGTGTTGGCAGCAGGATGGTTTAATTTGGTATGTCGGGTCTAATATTAATAGTAGAAAAAGAGAATCATGCATTGAATTGAAGGAGAATTTTGAACAAATTTATAACTTCCATGCGAAAGTAATGATCGCTGGCCACAATATTACTAAGATACTGTTGTTCCTGGGTCATTTGAAACTATTGGCAACATTGCCTATCCATGTAATGTTGATGGTTGTATGCCGATGTATTAATCCCTTTGAAATAAAAATTTTAAGTAATAAAAAAAAACACGATCTCTCCGCAAGTGTCCCTGCGGCCTTGGTTCGATGGGCTCTCTGTGGATCGGGCGTTCATACGGATGATGTCTCGACTGATGTCGAATCATTTTGCGTTGAATGCTCATCTACAGCGTATAACTCTGGCTCAGACGAAATTGTGTGGCTGCGGTGAAGGATACCACGATGTGGATCACCTTCTGTGGTCCTGCGTGGAGTTCGAAACCGCAAGACCCTTCTTGATGAGCGCAGTCGAGAACATCGGTAGACGACCGGGTACTGAAATAAGAGAAGTGTTAGCCACGAGGGATCTCAGTTTCATGAGGCTAATCTTCCGATTCGGCAGAGACAACGGTCTTATCCTATGATTCCTCATCCCCATTATCCTCCCAAATCTTATTCCCTTTCCCCTGTTGTGTTGTCCTTGTCTTAAGTGTTTTTGTAATGCCACAGGTGTAAGAGATGAAACAGTCACCTTCAGAGGCAATTCCATCGTCCACGCTTCAAACAGGGAGGCAGATATTTCCATGAATTCTGTTCGTAGATTATTAAAAAAAAATGTTTTGTTTGTTTTGTTTCAGTCTTCGTTGAACGTACTGTTTTTGTCAACCAAGCGCTGCATAATTCAAAAATTCAACAACAACAACAACAACCACAACAATATACACTGCAATAGCCCCGGACATTACACCGAAATTCCTGCAATAGCCCGTACCATCACAGAATGTTCCAACAAACCATAAACATATTCAACCGAGCATGCCCGGGATAAGGCAAAAATCAAAGAGGAAATGCCTTGAGAGAATTGTAAACTGTCAACGCAAGCGGCGCTGACAATACGGCACCATGCCGTAATAATGGATAAATAAATAAAAAAAATAATAATAATAATAATAATAATAAAACAGTCTGTGAAACAATGTAATGATTCGCAACATCACATAAAATACTAAGTAGCAAAACTTAGTAAAACCCAATAAAATATCGTCACGCAGTATTTTGTCATATTAAAACAAGTGACAATCGCTCCAGGAATAATTGTTATATCTACTGCACACTGAGGCATTCAAAGCAGTATTTTAATTGTATAAGAAACATTATTCGCCCTAATTAACACCATTAGCATTATCAACGCATAGAAAACTTCAATCTCTACAGAGTGTGATAATATTTGAGATGTAATTAATGACCGTAAGATTGATGCTGTTATCCCTTGCTCAAACTAGGTTTGGCATCCGATTGCTGTCCGTGCAGCCGGGTACAATTAATGAGCTAACGGTGACGGTAAGCGGTCACCATTACGTCGTTGTCCAATTGCTTGCACCTGAGGTATTACTTCTTCGGTTCGTACGATGCACTTGGAACAAACCGCTTAACTTACGAGATATTAAATGATTGAATTCCTAAAACACGGCTAAAAGATACAGCAAGCAATTATATTATTTGTGCAAATGTTTATCTTTTTAGCGTAAATGGAAATATATTGAGAAATAGAGTGTACAGTGGAGGAAAAAAGCGATCGGAAGTACCTAACACACACGTAGAATAATCAATCGGTATGATGCAACAATTATGCGCCGATGCTGAGGACGATAATGTATATAAATAATAAATGACGTGCTAAAAAGACAGAAGGGTCGACTATAAATACGACACACAAACACACACTCATGCACACACATATACACCTCCTGATTATGGTATTACCTGAAGAGTCAAAATCCCTCGCGTTACCGGAGTATCGGGACATGAGGCCAGCTATATTTCGCTGCCCTTTTGGTTAATGTTTGCTAATGACATCGAATGGCCTGCGATATGTCCTGTGGTCCATACTTCGGTGAATAATGCTTCCATCCCACCAACCACCCCCATCCGGACGCCTCTCCCTGCGCCCCACAACAAAAAGCGATGGCAACGAAAAGTTGTCCTTCCCATGCTGGATGGGATTATTCCTTGTCGGGGCCGCATAAGGGCCGCCAGCACCATTCCGCAGCTCATAACTCTTTCGCACCGGTAGCTGGCGGCACCGTGGTCCTAGGTAATGTTGTGGTAATTTTATGACTGCCATAAGGCCAATAAAAGGATGCTTACAGATTGTCCAAAAGTGAGCGAGCAGCGTGGGAAGAGTGTGCAAGACGATAGGCAGAGCGAGACAGGATATTGGATGTGCTTTAGAATGTCTCAATTATGATGTGCGTTAACAGTTAATAGGAAAGAAGCGAACGAGAGTAAGTGTGTGTCCTTGCTGTCTGGATGAAGAATTGTCCCAAAAGGTGAGCCGTGTTTCACTGTACAGGTCACCGAAAAGAATCGCGTTTGCTTTTTCCAGTGTGTGTGTGTTTCTTTTTTTAATGCCAGTGGCCAGATTCAAATCTGGGCTTTTCTTGGGGTTGGAGGCTGAACTTGCCCGGTTCAGCAGCGGCAATGATCCTAA
>KZ062775.1:83444-107526 GCA_002091835.1 Anopheles maculatus
TAGTCAAGTGAAGTAAGTCACTTCATTACTTTTGAATGAAAAGGTGACTAAATTACTATTTAAATGTGAATTAAAATTATCTGAAAATATTCAAAATAAGTAGCAAGGTGTTAAAAAAACACAGCACTTCACTCAAATCCTACTCGAGAGTTATCTCGACCCCTGGCAGTAAAGTGCACAAAAGACCAGTACGCTCGATAGCACAAAAGGTTTTAAAATGGTGTGCAACAGGAGCTACCGAGATGGCAAAGGAGACTGAACGCGCCACGAATACACCGGACTAGACCGTAGATAGATGCGTTGCTCGGGTAAGTGAGTGCAAGGCGCTCGGCAGACACCCGGCAGGAAGAACCTGATCGATGTTAATGCGGTTCCCCCGGACCGGAGTGAACGATATTCACTATCGCATCAAATGTGGTGTGAATGCTAATTTATCTATTTACTGCAACAGTACAGTAGTAGTTACCTGTCCGTGGCCATGTTGGACGGCGATTGCAATGGTTGGTTGGTGCGATTCGTTTACTTTACCGTGCGCTTCACGGATATTGGCGGTGGTGACTGTTTGTGGTGGAACAATTTATAGGGCTAAGGGTTGGCCTGGGTAGCAGCAGTACCGCGTTACCGCGTGTTTTACTATGGTTAATGTAAGTGTACGTACGCTGCGGTCGTACGAAACCAAAAAGAATGTTCACTCTATACAAACAAGCCAAGGGTCGGCAAATGGTAATCATGCTTGATGTAAAGTGGTCAACATGCAGTTTGAATACAAACGTTGCAGGTGAATAGCAACCGATTTAGATTGATTAATGCGTTAGAATGGACGTGCATTTCAAACACACAGTATCCCACAACTGTCAAAACCGATTGGAATGCTTAACGTTTCCTTGGCCCGGTGTTTGATAGACACGAAAAAGTTCTCGTTAACTGGAAAGCACTAAAAATTTTAATTTGTCCATCGACAGCTGGGGTCTTAGTTTAGTTTAAGCATATGATAACCCCAAAGTTCCTGTGTTTAAAAGCATAGGTTTATAAACGAAACAGATTGCCTCATTAAAATTTGTTATTTTTGTTTTAAAAATCATTTCAGTATCTCAGAATTCTTAAACTATAATTTTAATTTTTTATTGAGTATAAATAAGACATAAGAATAAAGGGAAGATATAAATTCATGCCAACTTCCGGGCATTTTACTTATTTATTTATAAGGCGCTACAATCGCTTCGCTCCATCGTACAGCTCTCCACTTTAAGACTAGTGCCTGTATAAATCTAGTTTTATGAATTTTCTCTTTTTTTTTATTTTATTTAATTTACAATATGACGGCCGAAGGCCGTATTGTCAATAATTTTCTCTTTTTGTATCCTCAATTTTTCATAATTTTTTTTATTGATTTCGTTTTCATGTCTTCTTCTCTCTTTATGTAATCTATTGCGTTCACAAAACATGTTCACAGAAAATGGTTTAGGTCATCAAAGATCTCCAAACTTATATACATGTTTACACAATTATGGCTATAACCCATGACTCAGTGATTACTTCAGCCTAGTGATTAGTATCAACCTCAAACAATTGTCCTTATTTTGAATGATCTATGGGAGTGGATCGACACTACGAAGTTATGTCTTCAGTTATGCTCAATGTCCTTGTCTCAAAGAAGTATTTGAGTATTAGGTCCATCAGAGCTCTATACAGTCCTAGCTTTGTTCGTCGCGACAGTTATTTTGACCCTTGCCACCAGATAGGTAAAGCTTTGGACGACTTCAGAGGTGCGATCACCTATCTCTAATAAGTGCCGCGTGCTCTAACCTTCGGTAAGCTTTTGCTACATAACAGAGCCTCAAATCTATGATGTCTATGTCATCAATGTATGCCAGGATCAGAATTGACTTGTAGAAGATGGTCCCCGAAGATGAAGATCGGGAAAGAAGTCTCGGATTACCCTCTCCAGCGCCTGATTGAAGAGGATCCTTTCTCCCTGGAGTAATTCCTTGATGGGTAGCAAAGAGCACTAAGAGTTCTCCATCCACGTATATTAGGTTGGTCTTATTATTTTGTCCCTAACTATAGCTTCTTGTAAGCTCATGCGAGCCATCTAGAGGATTATAAGACCAATTAGCTTGATTATAACTAACCTATTTTACTGGTTCGAGTACATTCAGTACCTCGAACCAGTGAAGTTAAAGTTGGTTAAACATATTTTAAATCTCAATAAACCAACAAGCTGTCAACAATCTCACTATTATACCCTTTTTTTCATTTTTCACCAACGACATCGTCCCGATGGAAACAATATCCATTTTGACAGCCACACCTGGCAAGGTCAAAGTTGAACATGGTTGGGCTATCGATATTTGTACTTAAAAAAAATGCCTCCGAAAAAAAAACAACCCCACACGCTGGTCACGCAGGGTTGCAACGCAACAAAGCAATAAAAAAAAAATGGAAATCCATATGACGCGCCCGGCAATCAACCAACACGGCAAGTTTCGTGCGGGCCGAAATTGATACCGCAACTGTGTGCACATCATACGCACACATATTACGGCGTATACGCGCGCCCGTTTCTGTTTGATATTTTCCACAATTAATTAATTACTTCGAAATATTTCACTGCAGGTGGTGCACCCCAAATGATGGTGGCGGTCGTTTGCTGTCCACCGCCAACCTGCCACGAGCCAGAATCTTTACCCTTCGGGGACCGATATCATTCCGTCCTGGCCGTATGTTTCCCCAAGGATGATGATCACTTTTCATCGCACAGCGAACAGTTTGGCTGGGGTGAATGCGGGTTAAACCGTGCTTTTCCTACCAATTAAAACGGTTCTCCATTTCGCGCAACCGGGTGACAGTGGGAGTCACAAACAATCGAGGACGGATCGTCATTTTTTGCCGTCGTCACCACCACCACCACCAACACCACCAAAGCGATTGCCAATTGGGTGTGTAAACAATATTCGTTGCTAGGTTTGAGTTTTTCTCCGGTGGTTTAAATTTGAAACCAATCGAAAACTGGCCCTCAATATGATGGTTTGGTTGTGGAGTTTTTTAGATAAGTTTGTTCTACCGTGCAGTGAGCATTTGACAACAAATTAGTGGGATGAAGCTTTCGTTCATGGTGTATTATTCTTTTATGTACTTGTTCCAAAAATTAACAAAAGGTTTATCCATTGCCAAAGACCCCATCAAACAGTCCTAACATCAATGTTATATGGGAAAACGGATTGTTTGTGCTGTATCAAACACCGTTTAATACAAGTTAACGATCCTTACGCTAACCACGCTCGATGCTGCTGTTCAACGTCATGCTCACTAGTTTGGCCAAAGAAGCCAAAAGCTAAAACCACAAGATGCCAGTCAAACGAGACAAGCACGATGTCGATCCCGTGCCAATCATTGCAAATGCCTACGAAGGCAGTCGGCAGCCGTCCATCGCGCTGGCGGCCCCAAAATGGTCTCACTAATCTTTCGCCATCTAGCAGCCTGCCAAACGGCAAATGAACACGTAAACTATCCACAATAATGACGTTGTTAGTACATCATCATTCAACTTTTTCCATCAACATCGCCGACCATCGTCGTCGCTGTGCTGCCCGAACCCGCTCCACCTCGGTCCGCCAACGGTTTTCGGCGGTGGCAGTAAGAAGCTGCAACTTTTATGTAATCCTCTCACCATTTACCATCAACAGCCACTACCGTCCGGGAAGTGGCACCGACTGTTAGCCCTGCCAAGGGTGAAGTTTTTGCCTCCGTTTACGACACTTACGGCGCAAAGTTGCAGTGCCACGGGTTTGCCGAAACCCGATGGTCTAACAATTTCACCCGGTGCTCTTTTCTGATCGGCCGTGTAGCAACCGCAAGCAGCCTTTTTGGGGCCAATCTTTTGCCACACACCATCGTCCTGATGCCATCCGAGAACGTGGGTGCGAAGACTGTTGGGAAGGAGTGACGCGATGCGCGTTTTTCTTTCGCAGCAGAAAATTGCTGTCCGTAACGTCAGCAACGCTAGAAGGTCAAGGTATCATCCGTAATGAGACGCATTACACGGTTGGTGAAGTGTCGTGAACTAGATATGATGATTAATGACAAATGGATAATTATTTTGTCAAGAAAGTTGTCTACGCGCGGGTATCTGTTGCAGAACACGAATGTCTGGCTAGCTGACTTGGCTTGTTATATTGGACATAATTTGGCTAAACTATATTCATGAAATTAGTATAGTATGTAGGATTAAAAACATAAATTTCTGTTAGTTAAAAGTTAGATTCATGTATGTCACCTTCCTTCATCAGCACTTCGGAGATTCTTAACGAGCAGTGTTCTTATTTCTCCTACCGTTCCTTTCGTTTTTCGGACGATCCTTCCGAATTCTGGACTTTCGTTTTTTCATTCGGTAACTGGTGTCGACGACTGTTAGTTAAACGACCGTTCAGTTAAATCGTATCCATGTGATCTACTACCTAGGAGGGAATCTCGATTATAAAGTATCTTTCATTCCCTACTTTCACACCAAGCCATTGTCCCCAGATCATTTAAAGTGTTGAGCCTTATCCGTAGACTGTTATTTCGTTTAGGTCGCATTTCTTTCGAATTTGCATGCACTGTCTAGCCCTCCTTCGGCCTGTCTGAACTGCAAAACTTGAAAAGGTGCAGAAATGTTACACGCGGACTATCTTCCAACATTTCTAGGGCTCCAGAGCTCAATCGTGTTTGATCGTCTCCATACAACGTCTGCGTGTCTGGCGTACTGCTACTGGATGTCACTGATGTGTCCACACTTCGATCTCTCGTTCCAATATACGTAACTTGATGTTCCCTACGTTCAGACGCTTTTCTGGCAGATCTTCCAGGACGTACTAGGGTCGCTACAGATGACCCGTATCTAGTCTGTCATCGACCTCTTTAGGGTCTCTCGATTAACTCTTATGAAACTTCTACTTTTTAATTCTCCTAAGAATAATCTAGTTAAGTTGAGTTTAAACAACTAGATAACTGTTTTTAAACCCTTCTAACTCTTATATCTTTGTCCTGTCAACTGCTTTACTGACGCGTTGTTTACTATAACACGTGCTAAGGTGGCCCCAAACCAAAACTATTCATCCAACACCGCATAGGACTCACGAAAACTAATATTCTCTTCAGTTTAAACAACTAGATAACTGTTTTTAAACCCTTCTAACTCTTATATCTTTGTCCTGTCAACTGCTTTACTGACGCGTTGTTTACTATAACACGTGCTAAGGTGGCCCCAAACCAAAACTATTCATCCAACACCGCATAGGACTCACGAAAACTAATATTCTCTTCAGTTCAGTTCAGCTATAACAGAACGTAAGCACACTAAAATATCCCATCATGCAATAGACTTATCCAGCAAATCGATAGGCTGTATACACAACGTTGTAAACATCCCGCCACTGCACTTTCACCTAACCGTCCATTGCAATCAAACCTTCAAATCATTCAAAGCACGTGACCCCTGCACTGTTAGAATCCTCGCTCAACTGAATGGACGTTTCCCGGGCGGTCCATGCGGCTAATTTTGTCCGAATTAGCCGACCGCTCCAGAAAACCAATACCGTGGCACCCACATACGCACATCACACGTCCATCGGGTGCAGCTTGAAGTGGGCTGCACACGGCCAACAAATGGGTGCCATTAAACATATGCTCCTCAACTCCTCAGGTTGCGACGGAATAACAGCACAAGCAGCGAGCCTGCGTGCGTGCCCTGTACGGCCATGTCATCCATTTCCATCTTCATTGGACGCATCGAAAACATTGGCTTGTTCGGTGAGCTGGTATAAGATGATGGAATACGGGATTGCATCGATTTCGGGACTGACTGAGTACATTTCAGGCGCGCGAGTGTGTCATACTCAGGACTAACCCAGTAGGAGTAGTAGTAGTAGTAGTTAGTCGAGAGTCATTGAGCAGGTTGTCTGACCACAGGTTTACCGAACATCGATTACATTCCATGGAAAGCAAGCAATAATGGAAGTTGCGTTGATTGTTGTTTGCAGATGCATCGGATTGAGTATTGATTTCCCATCCTGTTTTTGAGGATGTTTCGCTGCATAAATAGAGATGGATGGAATCTAGTTCATTTTGATAAGGTGCGTAGTTTAGTAATATGAAAATTTGTATGTAGTTTTAAGAAGAAAGACTTAGAAAAATAGGCTTTAGGAAATTCATTTGAAAAGACATAAACCTAGAAACACAATTCCGTAAACTGGTTTCAAGTTAATGGATATAAACATTTCAAATGATAGTTCTATTTGTCTCACGCGCCACAAACCCCAAAGTGGATCGTCACTAGTTGGCTTCATTATCCCTTCAAAATGTTCGACCCTAAAACAAACGCCATCGAAAACACATTTCAAGGATGGAATCAAATCACAGCCCAAACGCACTGGTACCCGTGCGAGAAAAGCCACTCTCATCGACATCCTGGCCATGCTATACCGACCGGATCCCTTGTCGGGATGTACCCGGTACGTGACGGCAATCGGTAGCCTTCACTTGCACTCGCTCGTGTGTTTGTTCCTGTTTTCCTACGAAACGTTTCGCCAAACGTCCGTGATCGGCTTGTTCCGTTCCTAAACCATCACGACCATCTCGACGGAAAAGCAACGATCTTTACTCGGATAAGGCACAGGAAAAACTACTTCCTACCCGCCAAACCTTCATTCCGATTTTTCCTCCCTCTTTTGACGCAAGCGATTACATCTCGATTTCAAGCATCCGGATTGTTTTGTGCAACCAGCGCCATCGTCGTCGTCGTCGTCGTCGTCGTCGTAATGCAAACAAGTGCTTCAGCTCACACAATCCGGCCATCCTCCATCGATCGGATTTCGAATGATAAATGGGCGTTCAAACATCATAAAGTAATTGTCCGCAGTGTCAACCATTAAATCCTTTGTCCTGCATTGTCGGGTTTTGGGCCACCACACAAGAAACGCTACCATTCCCAAGTGTGTATGTGGGAAGTAATTTAGCACCAGCTCGAGAGCCGGTAAGGTTTATTTGCAATCCAGTGTCCCACCAGACACTTGCCCAGGCCTCGGGAGAACACTCCAAAAGGCAAAAACCCATCCCACCAGAAGAAGATGCCATGCCTCCCGGGGCCGACCTTTACACGGCAAATTAGCATGGTTTCTTTAAGGGTGTCCGCAGTTGCATTCCATAAATTAGCCTTCCAGCACCCGGTACACGTACGCCGTTGGCTTTTGCCCGAAGCACCTGCAGCTTCGAGGCAAAACATTCCTTTGGTCAGCACGAGCTGCCAATTTCACAATCATTCGACCCATTCGGCAAACATTCGAATCATTATAGTACCATTTATTTTTGATTTACAAACACAGCACCGAAGATGCCTTCGCAGAAGCACCATTGCGTCTTGAGAAAATATGCTGCTTCCCGGGGAACAACTTCGGTAGCACGGACATAAATTGTACGAATAGTTGTAATGTTCCCAGAGCGAGATGCTGCAAGAAAATGTGCCGGGGTTTGCATAAAACGAACATCTTAAAATAAATTAGAAATTGCTTTTCTTGGTAAAAGGAAAAACAAAAATTCTCCATAGGCAAAGTGCTCAAGTGGTGGAAAACTCGTTTTCCGAAAGCAAATTGGTGTGGTCACTTGCAGAAATTCTAGCTAAACCATGCTCATCGGTGCTATCTGGCTCGCAGCGACGCCAGCTACCGACGGTAAGACGGTTGCGAAGAATTAGTACGAAGAATGAACCACCGGGCCGGAAATGGTGATTACGCTGTGAGGTTTTTACAAGAAACTTTTCGTACAAACACATGCACTTGGTATGCAGCTATGAGCCCTCGTTCGCTCTCACACGCACAAACCCACACTAGAGGATCAGGAGGCTTTCTAACGCCTTTCCGAACGAGTCGTTTGGCATTGATGCTTCATCATAATGCCAGCGGCCGCCAACGGTTGGGCCTACCGAGCAGACCGACAGAGAGACAATCGGAAAGTGTTCAAAGAGTCATTACCATTTGGGGGATAAACTTGGTCCAGGACCACAGAAACACTCTGCCGCTTCCGCCGTAAGATACGTGGGAAGTTTCCATTTTTCTTCGAGCCCTTGTCTGCCTGGGAGCAGGATCATCATCATCATCATCATCATCATACGGCCATCTTGCTCATCGAGAGTGCACTAATGACACGGTCGGTTTACCAGCATGGTCAAATAGTCATCACGATGGTAGGGAAATGAACAAGCCCCACAAGTTCCTCGGGAACACTGTGGAGAATGTTCGTTAGGCCGAAAAAAAAATACGAAAAGCTCACATATGCTATTTAAATACCACTTCCGGTGCTAGGAAGTGCCTATTCTGAGGCTCCCTCTACCAACCGGTCTTCGGCTCGAATTTTTCCCCATGGAGATACACGGAAGCACCATCAGCACCATGTCGGTCGGTGTACGAGAGCCTGTGTTCATGGGAGACCACATCAGCACACACACACACACTGTCGCTCGGTCGAAAAAGGAAACGCTCGAAGAAATTTTCCAATCAATTGCTGCGGAATAATGTTTCAATATCTTCTAATGTCATGTATGCTTAAATACGATCAAATAGAGAAACCATAATTGCAATGACGCTGCTGCACGACTACCCTGCCCGGGCGGGAAGTGCACAAACCCACACACAGACACATATGCAGTGGTCGTTACGCTGGTGGGTAGCGCGTCGATGGCACGTACCGGGCACGTGTGTATCATCATCACAAGGATCAGTTTCTAGAGGCGAACTAGGCGAATGATGCGAGAAATTGAGGTCCTTCTAACCAGGATGCTACACGCAGCACCATCGGCATTTGAATCGAAACCGATTGTCTGTCGACCTTCGTGGTTCTCTCTCTCTCGCTCTGCATTTCCCAGGCAAATGGGATCCCCGAAATCGAATCGCTATCTGTCTATCCGTCCCAAGGTCCTAGGGTACGCAGCAAGCAGTAACTTATACCGTCATCATAACGACATGGATGGCACACTACACACCAGACCGACACAGCCCTGATCTGGGCCAAGTTTATGCCATGCGGTTGAACGTGTTCTTTGCATAGAGCGGGCATAAATGGGGGTAAAATGTAGCTTTCACCCATCATTACTGCTTTGGTTTGAGTATGGCTCCAAAATTCCTGTTTGCAAGTTGCTTGTAGTTGTCTTATTATTTCAGAGACAATACGAATGCCTTGTTATTTCGTTTGTTGGACTGTTTAAAATGGTGCTGATGTACAGGCGCTCTCTTAAAAATACTTATTAATTACAAATTTGATAAAGAGTTAGAAAGCAAATATTAGAATTTACGTTAATTAATATTTCATGATAGTGAAATAAGGGAAGTTAAAATAAATTTGAGTTCATGAGAATATTGATCATTCATATTGAGGTAAAATATAGAATATAGAATATAGAATATTGAGAATATTGATAGTGGCCTTGATAGTGGCCTTACCTTAGTGCTCCACATAGATTCTACGGTGGCAAGAGCTCGGAAAACACTGGGTATCCTTAAACGTACTGCTCGTGTCTTTTCCGATCTTCTGTGTCTGAAAGCGCTATACTGTTCACTGGTCAGGTCTTTGCTGGAGTATTACTCAGTAGTATGGTCTCCTACGGCTCGGGTCCATATGGAACGTATCGAGCGGGTGCAGAGAACTTTCACCAGGTTTGCGGTTTGCAAAATGCTTGGTAGATCCTCCCGATCGCCCTGCCCGATCTAGGTGTCAGCTGCTGGGGCTCTGACTCTCTGACTTGACGTCGTTCACACTCCCAAACCCTATTTGTCGCTTCTCTCTTGCTCGATTGCATTGATGCTCCTTCTCTGCTCTGCTCCATCCCATTCTACGTTCCCAACCGTACCCTTCGTATCCGTCCGCCTCTAATGATTCCTAGACGTCGTACTTCGGTTGGTCGAAACGACACGTTTTTTCGTGCACTTCGTTTTTTTAATTCCTCGTCTCATGTTTTTAATTTCCACCACTCATTACCATCGTTCCGCTCCATGTTAAGATCCTCTCTCTATCCCCCTACTCCTCTCCCAACTCTCTAAATTAAGCATTAATTAGTTTTAAGTAGACTGTAAGTTCGTTTGTGTAGCCAACAGGCTACAGACAATACGCAAATAAATAAAATACTGGTAGAGGTAAAATTCGATGTAGAGAATCTTATTATTAGGATCTCTGATATGAGAACACCAAATAACTAAAATCAACGTCCAGGAAAACAAAAAGATTGTGTGTAAAAATCATCAAAATCAGTTTGAAAAACATTGCTTATAACTTACGCTTATCTTAAGAAACGATTCCCTGGATATTAAAAAGTTTATTGAGCATCAAACGTGTCGTCTACTTCACTCATTTTAAGAGACTTAAATGGCCTTCAAAAACTTCGAAACAAGGTTTGTCCAGCATTTCAGCTTAGTTCCCTGCTGGAAGTGAATCATAGTATAAGAAAATTAAACAGAAGCTTGAGGATGCTCCGAACTTTCGACAGAGGTCTTCTGGGAAAAAAGATATTCAAATAGATAAGCAAAAAATAGTACAGCAAAGTATGTGAAAGAGTGTAACCATCAAATTGAACCAATCAGCAAAAAGATACAAACATAAACTTCAAGAAAAAAAATATTCTACCTACTTTTACAAAATGAGGTAGAAAATTAATAAAATACAGAAACCTAAGAAGATTTTTAAAAGTATATGTACCAAAACTAAGTTAGTACTGTAGGATATTAAAGAAGTTTTCAACGCATTCCCATATTTTTTATATTTTTTCCACAGTTTTTTGTCAGTTTCCCAAATATTTGTGTATTCGTTTCAGTATTTTTCATCATACCTGTATTCTACTTACAATAAAACAAAAACTTGGCAAGATTGACAAAACTGGCGTTTAAGTAAGTCGAAAGTATCAATGCTACACGTGTTTTTACTATTTGTGAATACTTTAAAACACTCTATTAATTTTCTTTTTTGCTAGGTTCTTATGCCACTGAAAACATATCTGTAAATCTATGGCGCATCTGTCCTTATTATACCAAATGATCCTTCCCAACTCCATTCCGAAAAGTGACAAAATAACGTTTTGATTAAAACACAAACACCCGTCCGTTCCCGAGCGTGTCAAGAGCTCTTAACCTCAGCCTAAGCAAACAGAAACCCCTTGGAAATATTTTAATCTCCCCCCAAATCTACTTATCCCGAGCGTACGGGCGCCAAATCAAACCAGCAATCCGCAGCCAGTCTACAAATAATAGACTTGTGCCATAGCTCGCCCGTCCTTTTTTCACTATTATTAATTTTACCATCCGTTTTGCAATTGTTCAACGGCACCCACCGCTCAACGGGTTGGTTGAAAGTTTTCCACTATTTAGATCGCAGTTAGTACTAACCGTTCCATACACGCGCACTCCTGGCACTGCACATAACTCGCGAAACTCAACTAAATCTCATCACCAGTCATCCAGTTTTGCGGGAAGTTTGGCCGAAAAATGGTTCCCATACCAACCGCCCTACCGGACAGGACAATCAAGAACGCAAGCTGGGATTGTGGCGAATCCAATGAAGGGAAGTAACATTCGCGCATACCAGCGACTGCCCAAAGGCAGAACCCGTGCTCCAGTGTTTGCCCGAAACAATGCAACAGTGAAGCAGAGAGTGGAGCAAAACATTTAATCCTACCACCGTGGCGCGATTGCATCCATTCATTGTGCGTCCGAGTGTGGCCACGGAAGCTTCACTTGACCACACGTGGTTCCCCATCTGCGCTGCTGGGTGTATCATGTGCAATAGAATAGATTTTCCATTGGGGCGAATGTTCTGGGCCAGTCTGGTCGCGTATCGTGCCATTGAATCATAATTCCTGGAGCCAAAATCCACCGAAAGCTTGCCACAACGTGAGCGCGTGGAAGAGTTTCGTTACAAATTATACACTTTTCACGCGCTTGTTTCCTCAGAACCCTTTTTATCCCCTGCCCTTCTTTCTTCTGCCAGTCCACCTATTTCACTCACCCAAGAGGATTGAATTGAATTCAAAATTTGTAATATATACCGAGAGTTGCTTTTCCATTATGGGTGGACGTGGTCACACATCGGCCATCATCCACCGTCTGCAACAACTGCTGACTTTGCATCAGTATTAGCGACCGGACCAAACGAATGGACCTCCATCATCATCATCATCATCATTGCTTAATGTAAAGCAGTTGGATGTGTGAAAGAGCAGGTTCCTCAATACGTGAGCACTTTGGAACCGTGTGTGAAAGTAATAATCCCGAAAATAGTACAAAACTCACCAGTTTTGCTCGCTACTTTGGATGAATGAAAATTTCGTTCAACAATAAACGATCCAGTGCGGCCAGATGTGATGAGATAATTGTGCTTCCCAAAACCAATCCACCAAGCCGGATAATAAATTCGCTATGAGTAATGAAAGGTGGTATGCGAATTGTAAAATTCAGATAGCGCACACGATTTGCCATGTGTTTTACCAGTGGTCATGTTGGGAAGAGTAAACTTGCTTCCGGGACTAGTGTGCTCTCACATATGCATGCGGTCTGTTTACCTCGAACTTGAACACACAGCTCACTGAAGTAGCACAAAATCTATGTCGCAGAAGAACTAGATCAAGAGATCAAGCTCATGCGTACTCATGGAAAACTCCTTATGACGAGCAAATGAATTAGAGACCTTTCGTGGAATTCATGAGAGTTGCACTTATCCTGAAATCAGCCGATTTGTTGTGTTGCGTAGATATGTCAGCTGAGTACTTCAAAGTAAAATCATTGAAGAGTTCTTTATCCAGTATGGCACTTCCGTTATCACTGGAGATTGCAGTGAGATTTAGAAACCTAGAAGACGGAGAGCATCGCGAACAAGGTGAGCAGGATGAAACCTTATGCTGACTGACTGCATGGTTTTTGAGCTATGTAAGTAAATATACATGTATAAACTATGCAATTTATATAACACTACAACATATAGTCTAGATTAGTAAAGGTCGTAGATGAGAGTGCATAATTAATCGACACTTTAATCTCAAATACCCTTTAATCCTGTTTTCCTACCCTTAAACCCAGTTGGGACTAAAAATAGGCAAATATAATTCGCACATTAATTGTTGCTCGAAGAAAGCTGTATGCACCATTGTTGCAGGTTTTACAACTGCTCGAAAAGTATGCTTGAATTACATGCTCGAAAAACACTTATGTTCAAAGAAAGATCTTGAAAAAAATTGAAGTTCAAACAAAACTGCTCGAAAATTTAAAGTACTCGAAATAATTTAATGCTCAAACAAATGTGCCTGAAAAAAGTGTTTACATGCATACAACATTTTACGTGCAACAATAGTAATGAAGAGAATTTGCCCCAGTACACGTTAACTATTCTGTAGACTGATCGCACCATTCGGAGGAGATCTTATTTGCTTGAGCTCGTTCTAGCTGGAGTTAACGGTTAAGGAATCGTATAGATTGTATTCCTATTTGTGTGATTTGTTTCTTAAATGTAGGTAAAATGTTTGGTATGTTTATTTTCAATAGCAAAATCGTTCTCCCATAATATACTAATAGATATATTATTAGCCAAAGCATGCACTGTATAAAGGAAGAGCCAGAATGCATCATAATAATAAATGAATAAAAAATATAATAAATCAACGTCTTTCAATTCTTCGACATCCCACAACTACATCGACAGTAAATGTGTTAGCGAACCTTTAATACTTTTGCTCAAAAGGCAAAGGATCAACTGATGCTCGATAAACAAAAAAAGAGTTGAAGAACTCACCGATAGTCGATGTTTACATCGAACTTAGATTTAGTAGATGAACCATTAAAATAATATATTGTTCAACTTCAATCGTTTGATCTAGGGATATGTAGAAGTTATTTGTTCCATTTAGCCCAAAACATTGTATAATAAATGTATTACTGAGCATATGAATATATTGTTTAAACAACTTTTTAGCAAAACATTTAGCAAAGAAAACTGTTGAACAATTCATTCTGTTGCTGGATAATTGCCTACAGCCATACACTAATACATAGCAATACAGATACATAAAAACTAGTAGATTTCAAAATTCTTCTTCTTCTTCTTCCTTGGCACTACAACCTCGTGAGGTCTTGGCCTGCTATTACTAGCTCTCTGTGACTTAGATTTTACCCGTAGCTGGATAGTCAGTCCTGCGAACGGGGAGGCGGTCCGCCGGGATTCGAACCCCGGTCCTGCCGTGTGAAGACCGGAGATTTCAAAATTACCCTCACTTATTTCAATTTCTATTTTATTACGAATAATCAATCCATAAAATGTCCTTTGCAAAGTATTCCTAGAATTGAAGATTTTCCATCCATGAAAACCCCATTTAACGGGGTTTCGCTACATCAGTAGAATGGACATTTTGTAGCTAGAATGGAAAACTAATCACACCATTGTGTGGTGAAACATAAGCAATTTCACAACGCAACACTATCTATCATTTCCTCGAATCTGTTTTACAGCTGAATGTGTATGTCTGCCAAATCATCCTGCTTTGCACTGTAAATTGTGTACCGATTCGTAGTGAAACATAAAAAAAAACGTATTAAAAGATTATATCTGGTGAAACAATTGGTGTTCAACCTTCATGTTGAACAAATTGTTGCACAAAGCTGTGTGTTTAAGCTTCAAACTGTCGGTGTACATTCAAAACGCGTAATTGATGCGATAGATCAACAACACAAAAGTAGCAATTAAAAGACTTTGAAAGCAAACATGGAAAGAAATGTTTTAGATCGCGCGTGAGTGTGTGCAACCTCGGCCGTAAATAACTTCCTATTCATTAATATATCGTGTGCATCGTGTGCAAAAAAACAGTAAAACACAACCTCCTGCCAAAGATTTTCGTACGTTGTGTAAGCCAAATCACCATTACCCGCTCTATGCAATAAACCGTACATCAATATTTGTTAAAAGCAAAACGCTAAAACTATACGATGCCATTAAATTAATTGCACTAACGAACGTATGATACGGCAAACCCCATTGCCAGCTTGCCACCGGTTCGTGCGCAGAATACAGATACACACACTTTTTCATTACATACACCGAGCGGGACGGAGAAGTGGTCGGACGGGTTGGAAAAAAAGAAGAGCTTCAAATCCCCTTCCGTCTAAAAACCCACCGTTCGACCAGACCATTGTGACATAGGATTACCGGAAGTGCACGCGAAAGTGCAACCGACAATATCGCACAATCGACGTGACCGTGAGTCGCGTCACGTCCTACCGAAAACCCGGTACGTGTGCACCTGTATCGGGCCGGTGCGCCGGGTTGGAGTAGGTGGGAAAAACATTTTCCCTGTTTTCGTGCAAATTAATTTCCGATTTGCCCATCGGGGGTTTACCAATATTGCAAAACCCGAAATGGCATTCGACGTACGTTTGGCAACATTGGCACAATTAGACGCGCATTGACGTCGGCGTCGTGTTTTTTGGGAGATACACTTACACATCCAACCCATCGACGGGTGGCAGTTTTTAGCAATCTCCATAACAGCACCTACTACCCGCCGAATTCGAAACGACAAGTATCAAGGAAAAGCTGCAATCATTGTGCTTTTTTCCCGTGCCGCTTCAGCTAACCCCACCAAGGAAACAACCGGAACCGTAAGCTGCAACTTTGATAACTTTCTCCGATGGAGTATGCATTAAATAAAATTATTATTTACTTGCAGCACAACTGCGCACCATGAGCGGATGTTCTGCTGCTCCATTCTTGATTGCTCTTGCATGTTCATAATGCATTGCCTTTGGTTCACTTCTACCATAACACTGTACCCGAAGGCGCACACAGTACGCCTTTCCCGAGGAACTCACTCAACCGAAACACACAATGAGGCCAAAGTTGTGCCTTTATGAAGAGGGAAAGATGCACTGGCAACATGCATCGCATCTGCTTACCAACACTGGCTTTGCTATTAGTTCGTTTCCATCCTAGCGGGGCCAAACCAACCAAACCAAGCCTCGTACGCAACAGCATACTACTGTGCAATATCAGCTTCATGAGCTTCCTTCGGTTACGAGCGTACACACACACACACGTACCCAACACCAGGCAAACATACGCCTCGAGGACCGCTGCCCTAGCAAGAATCGAAGTAAAAAGGTCACAACATAATAAATATGCATTGTCTCGTGATTCCTCGCTACAAGCTCCGGCACTGCAAAGGCCTACGCCATGTACCGACGAGCACCACTGCACCAATGCTAGTAGTGTGCAATACTAAAACAATATGAAAGCTGGGAGTACTCGCCGGTGCGCTACATGGCTCCACCAGTGTACCGTGAAGAGTTGGGGTAAAAATTATTGCCTTTCGGTAAATATGATATACATTAGGGTATGCTCTCTGTCCCGCGCGGCAAACAAACAGTTGCTTCCTGCTGGTGGTAGGCAGCTACCAGCAAGTCCGGACGGATCAACGGGATTGTATTTAGTTTAACGGTGAAAAAGACAAAACCAACGCACACACACACTAAAGCTAGATATTAATATTTCGAGTAGCTCATTACGAAGAAAGTGAACCGGTATAAGAGTGCGGCCGTGTTTTTTGGCTAGTTTAACCTTATCCTGCGTGCCCTAAGTGTTTTGTATTGGTTTTGTATGGTAGTTGTGGAATATTCATTTTCTTGCATGATGCATTGGTTCCATGCACATATTGTTGTAGTTTCAATTTAGAATGAGATTTAATCTACGACCTACGGTCGGGATGCCTTTACATTCTGGAGCGGATCCTTTTAAGCACTTCGTCTGTTTTACGGTCCCAAAAATGCTTCTGCAGAAAGGACTCTTTGCAGCAGGGCGTACTAATTCGAGAAAAGAACTCGGCCTCTCGCAAATTTAAGCTTGGAAACTTCCTTGGAAACAAGATCCTATTTATCCAGGACATCAAGATTAACTATCTCTGACTATATCGTGTCTTCACTGATCGGGTATTTGGTAAAAGTTGAAAGCAGGCTCCAAATTTGCTGCAAATACGTTAGAAGAAGTTGTTATTGAATCCCACTAAACTTTTTTTTTATGGACAACATTACACAAGCCATCAAGATCTCCCAGTACAACGTTATGCGCCACAATTATGAATAGTTGGGCCTCTGTACCTCTCGGATGCACGTCAACAAGCGAAGCAGATTCTTAACCAACATAAAACATACAATTATCTAACTTTAAAGATTGGAAATGCTTTATACATATCCTTTCCATACTCCGTATTCATCAATCAGCGTGTCTAACTCTTGTAATAATTTCTTTCCTATTACTACACCTATACTACTAAAAAATAACTAAAAACTTACCAGTAACAAGGCTCCACAAGTCCACCGGAACGCACCATAGCTCTTCGTTTGCAGTAAACAAATCCTTTATTGAATGATTCTCTTCTCCAGCCCACCGTCTGTTACTCCGTAGAAGGCAAGCTCTAAATTGTGCGCGGTATAAGCGAATGGGCCCCGGCATCGCGCCAGCACAACACACCACAAGCTAACAACACTTTGCATTCCACACAGACCTCACAGCAGTCGTTTTATCATTTGCTTGTTTTTTTTTTTTTTTTGTTTAAAGCTATTGCTTTTCCATTAAAGAGGATGCTCTTGCGATTCACTATTATAAGATTCATTTCTTTTCTCTTGATCCCTTCATTCATAACTTTCAACTGCTGGCACACTCGTTCATTTCAACAATATTTTAGAAAAAATTTAGATTGCGAACATGCTGTCTTTCCCTAACACTGGTTTTACACATCACATACCCACCAAAACACGCTTCCTCGTCTTTAACAATGAATTGCTTTCGTTAATGTTATTGTTCTTCTCGTCGTGTACCCACCAGCGCATCCGCTTATCATATAATATGGCCATATACCGCAGTAGATGCTTCTTATCGTGTGTATGGGTGTGATTATGTAGCAGAAGCATGGAAACTGCGCGACTATAGTACCCTTCTAGTGAGATGTTGATTCTGTATTGCAGTAAGATAAGAAAAGGTAACAAACAACAATGCTCACAATGATATATTGCTACGCGTGGTTCTCTAAATTTGGGGATGGCGAATGAGGCGAATATCTGTTTGGTGTGCGTAATCTACCTTGTTTTCTGTTACTATGTTTCTAATTATTTCTTCATACTGCAATCTACGCTAGTAACTGTACCCTCATCACACATGTGCCTGTTGGGTCTCACCATCTTGAAATCGTCTTTTTAGTTTAGTGAATAAAATGACCATATCTCATAAATAAAATCGATGGACTAGAATAATGAAGGCTGCAACATGAAGTTGGCCCACTTGTCGAAATCTTACGAATCGTACGAATAATGTTTAAAATCAGTTTAAATAATCGTCTTTTGTGATGTAGTGTACTTCAAATTCAAACTAAGAAAACCCAAAACACATGCACACATACAAGATATCTAAAACAGCCTACATTATGCGTTACATTTGCAATCGTTCCCTGTAATAAGGCTGCGCAGTACGTACTACACAGAAAGCACATAATCTTTTCATGATGCAAGAGTTGTCTTCGAGTTTGTCTTCATAACACGCATTGCCCGATTCAGTTTATGCCCATCGAATTCGTTGCATCAAAAGCTCCAATCCTTAATCAAAACATCAAGAGCGATACGGCACTGATGAATGGTTGGTTGGTTACACTCGGTACAGTCGAAAGCAAAAACTCTCAGCGCCATTTCCGTCCACCAATAGTGTAATCTCCTGCTACGAACCACTGTCAAAGCAGACTAATGTGCTTATCTACTGTTGATTACTGTTGCCTTTTGATAAATAATTATTAGCATAAGATTCGATTATAATTAAACACTTTTTTTTGTTTGTTGCTGGTGGTTGCTAGTTTTGTTCCACTGAATGGAAATCGTAATATCAATAAAACGGTATGTGTATGCGTGTGTGGCTCTTAATTACACTTCAACTCATGCTTAATCATCCATCACGACCTCACACATCAAACGAAACTAATCAGATGGCGTTGAAGCTCGGTAAAAATATGGCAGAATCATAATTACTGCAACACGATGCAGCCGCATTACACGGGTTTTAGTTGTTGGATGTTGGCCGAGTAGTAACTACAAAACTTGACTGATTGCATACGAGCTATCTTAACTGGTTAATTATGCTGACACTAGCATCATTTGAGCCTCGTTCATTCATCGAAATGATATTGATAATTAAACACACAGACGCAGTGAGCAGGTTAAAAATAAAATTAACTAATATGCCATGCTCATAACCGATTTTTCACTCTTTTTTTCCATTGAACAATCTTCAATTGCATTTGGTGGGACAGATCATATTGTAGTAAAGTTTAAAAAATTAAGCAAAAACAAAACCACTCTCACAACTCGTACACTAACACACTTTTGCTGTTAAAATCAGTTTAAATAATCGTCTTTTGTGATGTAGTGTACTTCAAATTCAAACTAAGAAAAACCAAAACACATGCACACATACAAGAAATCTAAAACAGCCTACATTATGCGTCACATTTGCAATCGTTCCCTGTAATAAGGCTGCGCAGTACGTGCTACACAGAAAGCACATCATCTTTTCATGATAAAAGAGTTGTCTTCGAGTTTGTCTTCATAACACACATTGCCCGATTCAGTTTATGCCCATCGAATTCGTTGCATCAAAAGCTCCAATCCTTAATCAAAACATCAAGAGCGATACGGCACTGATGAATGGTTGGTTGGTTACACTCGGTACAGTCGAAAGCAAAAACTCTCAGCGCCATTTCCGTCCACCAATAGTGTAATCTCCTGCTACGAACCACTGTCAAAGCAGACTAATGTGCTTATCTACTGTTGATTACTGTTGCCTTTTGATAAATAATTATTAGCATAAGATTCGATTATAATTAAACACTTTTTTTTGTTTGTTGCTGGTGGTTGCTAGTTTTGTTCCACTGAATGGAAATCGTAATATCAATAAAACGGTATGCGTATGCGTGTGTGGCTCTTAATTACACTTCAACTCATGCTTAATCATCCATCACGACCTCAAACATCAAACGAAACTAATCAGATGGCGTTGAAGCTCGGTAAAAATATGGCAGAATCATAATTACTGCAACACGATGCAGCCGCATTACACGGGTTTTAGTTGTTGGATGTTGGCCGAGTAGTAACTACAAAACTTGACTGATTGCATACGAGCTATCTTAACTGGTTAATTATGCTGACACTAGCATCATTTGAGCCCCGTTCATTCATCGAAATGATATTGATAATTAAACACACAGACGCAGTGAGCAGGTTAAAAATAAAATTAACTAATATGCCATGCTCATAACCGATTTTTCACTCTTTTTTTCCATTGAACAATCTTCAATTGCATTTGGTGGGACAGATCATATTGTAGTAAAGTTTAAAAAATTAAGCAAAAACAAAACCACTCTCACAACTCGTACACTAACACACTTTTGCTAAACGCACATACAAAAGAAACGATCAAACATACACGCACTAATAATGCACACACTACTGCTCGGTTCGATAAATATCGTCTTATAAAGTTGTAGACAAAGGTGAATAATAAATAGTTGTGCCAGAGTGGCGAGCGAAAAACTGCTTATAAGAGGCCACCCGATGATAGGCCACCGGTACAAACTAACACAGAAACACACACACCATCTTCTAGGATTATCATTGTGCGTACACCGATCTAAACTCTCTAATCATCGTGTGGCACTGTGGCACTCGTGTATCTTCTATTGGATCTTCGTATAAAGTTCGTTTAGGTGTTACACCCACCCGCTAAGGTGGTAAAAATGATTGCCTTTAAACTCGTCACAATACAAACCGCTTCCTCGTACCAATTTTGCGTACTGAATGGTGGTTAAAAGCTTCCCTCTATCACAAACTAATATCAAGGTATATACTCTCTCTGACTCTCCGTTTTAAAAATGGGGTTTTTGATGTATTGTGTGCTTTAAATTTGGTGTTAAAAAATTGTCCAACTAATCAAAAAAAAGAACACCTATTGCACTCATCGTTCAGTACAAGGAAGCACACCAAGAAGCACACCGGGCCATCCGTTTACCAGTGCACACCAGCTATCACATTTAGCGTGCTCGTTCCTGAACATCCGGCTTCATCTCACCGACACCGTACGCGTATAGTCATTTGAAGCGATCGAAGTGTTCCAGCAGCTTCTGGCACACGGTCACATTGAACGTAGTGCTAAGTGCCTTGCAAATGGTGTCAGTATTTTCGAGCTTACGAATTACCTGACCACTACCGCCACCACCACCACCCGATGATCGCCCTTGTCCAAACAGTTCCCCGGTAAGTAATGGATTGCCATTGTTGTTGTTAAACTTGTCCAGCAGCTTACGCTCGAGCGCGAGTACCTCCGAATCGATCGCTGTCCCACCGGCCGTCGATACACGCGCCGAGCTAAGCAAATTGTTTAGATTGTTAAAGTACAGTACCGATGCTAGCTGCACCAGATAGCAGTCGAGATTGCGCAGAAAGAATTCTTCCAGCACGTCGACGTTCAGATTGTGCCGTATGAAGAACATGAACAGTTCGTAGATAAAGTACTTGATGTTGCCCATCTCCATCGGTACGATGTTGGAGTCTTTCGTGAAGTACTCGAAGATTTTAACCATGTTTTGCGTTTGGTAGGAAATCGCCGCTGCCGAGGCGGACGACGACACCGAAGCCGACAGCATCTCCAGTATCGTCCGGAACGCGTCCACATAATCGTAGTTCAGCATCAGCATGCGGATGTGATACTCGGACCCACGTTTGGTCAGCTCGAGCACATCGTCCTGGCTGTACAGCCCGTGAAAGATGTACAGACAGTAGTGGATGAAATCGTTCCCCAGCAGATGGCGCTCGTTGAACAGCCGGGACGTATCCATCGAGCGATCCGTCACTCCATTCGCCCTTCTCCCGTCGCACCCATTGCCGGCCTCCTCTTCGTCATCCTCATCATCTTCCTCATCATCGTCCTCCTCATCATCCAAAGCCAGCGATGTCGGCGATGTAGCGTACGAGACCGATTGTAACGAAGACATCGTACTGTTGGCGTGCTGCTGCAGCGATAATCTTCCTTCGCCCAGCGAATCCGGCAGCTCGCCGACCACATCATCCACCTCGGCATTGCTGACATCGTTCAGGCTGGAGCTTATTGTCGAAATGTTATGGCTGATTTGCTTCTCCAGCGCACTCTTTATCACAAACGAACGCCTGAACTTGGGCATCGATTTCAGGAACCGTAGTGACTCATCATAACCGAGCCCATCGTTTGCCGGCAGCTTCACCTCGTACGGTGCCTCAATGAACTGGGAACTATCCGGAATCCGGACGACACGGTTCGAGATCGGTAAGCGTACCAGCTTGCCCGGTATGCCGGTACGATCGAGATTGATCTCTTTGGCGCACTGGCCCATATTGTTGTTGCCCCAAGCCTTCACGATATGCTCTTTCGTCATGATGAGGGTAAAGTCCGCACCACACTCTACGTGCTCCACGTTGTCGACCATCTCGAGACGGGTCGGGATCAGTACCTCATTGCGACCACCTTCCCGGCCCAGCTGCCGTTCAATGTTTTTGCCCCAGGTGTAGATGGAACCGTCCTCGTTTACGATCGCAAAATGATACAATCCGCTCGAAATCTGTCACGAAATAGAACCATATTAACCTCACTTTATCGCGCTTCATCGTACATTTCAACGATCATTACCTTTACTATTCTTCCCTCCACCAGCGAAGTGTCGACAGCCGACGGGAACAGATGCTCCATCGCTTCATCCCCATTGCCCGCGGTAGCCGCCTTATCATCCGTCTCATTGGCCGCTGCTGGAAGCTTTTCACCACCAGCCGGACTATCGTCGGTTATCTTTATCTCCGGAATTATAATACTGGCATCTGATTGTCCTGCAACAGCGTCATCGTCCGACTGATCCTGTCCGACGGCAGTGTTTGTGGCTTCTTCCGTTACTTCGGATTCCTCCGCTTTGCTCGATTCGTCGTTTGTAGATGAATCCGTTTCCTTGCTCGATGCTTCCTCATCGGTCGATTGTTGTGCTTTGTTTTCGGTCGATGTAGACTCCGATTCGTCGGATGTTGGTTCCGTGCCATGAAATTTCGATGACGACCGGAGGATGGAGCTGAATTTGGAGTAGCTGCCACTCTTGCTCGCGTTGGAGGATTTGGCACGCTTTCGTGCTTGCGTCGCCAAACGTAGCGCTTGTGGTGAAGATCCCCAAGTGTACAGCTTGTTTGTAGTGGTTAAAACGAGCTAAAAGAAGGCGTTTCATTAATGTATGCTGTTAATATTAAAACACGTGCACCTTTTGCTTACATTCACAAACAGTTTGGTATTGATAACGGCTATTTCTTCGTCCAGCAGTACTTTGCGCGGTATAAGGGAGATCAGGAAAGATTTCCCATTGCGTGTGTCGATCGTAACGCCAAATGGATCCTCCTGGCCCAAACCCAACTGACCGTAGTGGTTGGAACCGAACACGTACAGGCTGCTACGGGTTTCTTGATGGCCACGGCACAGCACCATCGTATGTGCATGGCCTAGCGCAATTTGTAGAATTTTCTGGAAGTAAGTTTGCGGACATGAGAAAAGCGAACACTACACGAGTCGAACACAACGTGAATACCTTGTTTCGGAAAAATTCCACAATCTTTGGTGTGTTGCAATCATTCACCGTACCGTGGCCAAGCTGTCCAAACACGCCCCAACTGTGGAATACTTAAAGTTACATACATTCTCAAAACAGTTGGCACATTCTAGCTTACCCCCAGGTGTAGAGTAGCCCGTTCGCCACGACCGCATTATGGTACTGTCCGGCAGAAAGATGGCTAATGCCCTTTCCATCCAGCGTCTTCACGAGCATGGGCTGCAGTGCGTTTATGACATGATTCCCGATTCCGAGCTGCCCGAGATTGTTCGCTCCCATCGAATACAGCTACAAATAGTTATACAATTAGCGAAACCCTTGCATAAAAAGAACTAGGAATCCTTTGCTCCCGCCACTTACTCCATTACTGGTGAGGAACAGCGT
>KZ062776.1:8963-28716 GCA_002091835.1 Anopheles maculatus
GCGGCATCAACCGACTGGAGAAAAATATGCTTCAGCTTACTCATTATATTTACCGAATTTAATGAACCTGATCTGAATTTGTGAACTGAAGGCAGGACTGACTATCCAGCTACGGGTAAAAACTAAGTCACAGAGAGCTAGCAATAGCAGGCCAAGACTTCACGAGGTTGTAGTGCCAAAGAAGAAGAAGAAGATCTGAATTTGTTAATCTATGCAGTTCATGGACCCATGGAGTTAAGCCATAGTTGTATACATAGTAGGTACATAACATTTGATTAAATCAAGATAGCTAATGCCAAGACCTTCCTAGTTTGTACAGTCAAAGAGGGAAAAGAAGAGAGAAAGAGAAAAGAGAAAGAGAGGCTGTACTTAATTTCAAGTTCGAGAAAATAAATTGATAAAAAACTATTAGCGTCCAACTACTGCTTACTGATTTTTTTCCAGCTTGTAAAAAAAGAAAACTAGATAAAAACTAGTTTTTTTCCCATTGTGCTACGCATCAATTGCTGTACGATCAATTGCAATTGCTTGCAACAAAACAATTGCTGTACATAAATAATATGTTATAGCATTCATTACATTGTATATAATACGCTATTGAGTATTACACTAGCGGAAGGATATGGCAAATGAAGTGAAATATGTAATAGCTCAAATTTAAAAATTGCTTCAAATTTCTATAAGTGAAAGTTGCGACAAAGAATCCCTACACTCCACTAAATTTGTACTCTCCACTGCATAGGACCACTCCACTGCATAGGATTCAATATAGAGGTATACATTTACAACTAAAAATGAAAGATGTTAAATAATCGCATGTAATTAAAATTATCTTATCTGAGCGATGGATTTTGTTTAGGTTAACTTACTTGTACAAATACTCGCCTAAAACATCGGATGTATAAAAAAAGCTTAGGAAAACTGGGTTATCAATAAACACACATGAACCAAGCAACTAAGTGTGTCTTTTCGTCAAAAACAAAACTGCAACACAAAGAATGGGCTGAAGGAATTATCAAATGAAAACAATTTCTTGCACAAAGGCACAATTTGCACAATTTCACAACGAAACGATCCCATTGATCCTGGTACCAGTAGCTCTAATTCATTCAAAATCAGTTGGAAGATTCCACAACATACCACCCCTCGCAAGCATAAGGGGTTGAACTGATAAGCATCAGACTGTAAACATGTGAGCAGTAGAAATTACTTAATCGTGCAACACAGCGGTCAATAAACTAATCGTTGTAGACGAATCGATTCGATGATAGGAAAGGATCGTGGCATCAGCAAAATTCAGGTATAAAAGCAGATCCTGTGCCCACCAGAAGGCACATTCGAGCTTTGGAGTGCAATCAAAGCATCCGGGCATCTGAGTACAACCGAACCATGATTGCGAAGTTACTTCTCCTCACGTTTGGTAAGTGATCTTGGTCCTCGTTTGCTCCGGCATTCAAAGGATCCAATACCCTCAATAGTGTTTCCGTGAAGAAGGTGTGCAGCAGTACTAATCTCTGTGGGTGTGTGTGTGTGTGTTTGTATTTTACAGTGGGGTTGTGTATGGCGTACCAGTACTCGTACGAGTATGAGTTCCAAAACTCCCGCCCGTTCAACAAGACGGGTTTCGAGTTCGGTGCCTGGGAACCGAACCGGGAGTACGTGTACAACGTGACGACGAAAACCATGACCGCTCTGCCGGACCTCGAGGACTACTGGACCGGCATTGTGACGCACGGCTACCTGGTGATCCGTCCCAAGGATCACAACTACGTCGTCGCCTACATTGACCGTCCGATGTACGCCGCGTTCAACGAGTATCTGCCCCGCGGATACCGCACTGAACTGGCGCGCTTCAACCTGAAATGGCAGCCGATGCCGTTCAGCTCGAAGCCCTTCGGAATCTACTACAACAAGGGAGCCGTCAAGGGTTTCTACGTTGAGAAGACCGTCCCCAACCACGAAGTGAACATGCTCAAGGGCTGGGTCAGCCAGCTGCAGCTGGACACCCAGGGAGCGTACGTGATCAAGTCGGAGTTCAACCAGTTCCCGGAGAACAACACCCTCACCGGTGTGTACAAGACCATGGAGCCATCGGTGACCGGCGAATGTGAAACCCTGTACGACGTCAACCCCGTCCCGGAATTCCACTTCCAGTCGCACAAGGAATGGGTTCCTCAGCCCCAGTGGCTCGAGGAAGACCAGCACGTCTTCCATGTCGTCAAGTCCCGCAACTTTGATCGTTGCGAGCAGCGCATGGGCTTCCACTTTGGATTCAGCGGATTCAGCGACTTCAAGCCCAACACCAACCAGATGGGCAACATCATGACCAAGTCGGAGGTGACGCAGATGTATCTGACCGGAAACTGGTACAACTACACCATCCAGTCGGTGTCGACCGTCAACAAGGTTGTCGTCAGCCCGTCGCTGGTCAACAGCCAGAAGGCCATGGTCTACGCTCAGGTCAACATGACTCTCAACGAAATCAAGCCCTTCGAGAAGTACCCGGAAGGTCCGGCTGACGATCGTCAGGTGTTTGTCGACCTGGTGTACAGCTACAACATGGCTCACGATAAGAAAAACTTCGTTCGTCCGGCCAACGAGACCGATGACTCCTCGTCGTCCTCGTCGTCGTCGTCCTCGGACTCTTCCAGCGATTCGTCCAGCTCCTCGGACTCGAGCTCAAGCTCGGAGGAAGAGCACGAAAACTTCAAGATCAGTCCTGCTGAGCAGTACAAGAAGCAGATGAAGGAAGTCGAGCACCGTGGAAACCGCAACCGTCGTGATCTGAACGCCTTCAAGGAAAAGCAGTACTACGAAGCGTACCAGCGCGATCAGCACCGTCTGCGCAAGCAAAACAACACCTCGTCCGACTCGTCCAGTTCCGACGATTCCAGCAGCTCCTCGTCCAGCTCGTCGTCCGATGAGTCTGATGAGAAGGATTTCTACAGCTCGTCCGAGTCTGACTCTCACTCTCTGAGCAGCGAGGAGGACTTCTACCAGCCGATCCCGGAGAGCATGAAGGAAGCTCCCCAGACCCCCTTCCTGCCTTACTTCACCGGATACAAGGGATACAGCGTCCAGTACGCTCGCAACGTTGATGCCTCCCGCTACGCTTACAAGCTGGCGTGCGAGATCGCTGAGGAACTGCAGGAAATCTCCCAGGTCCCCAAGTCGAACACGCTGAACAAGTTCACCATTTTGGCCCGTGTTCTGCGCACCATGCACTACCAGGACATCTACGATGTTTGCCAGAAGCTGTTCGTCTCGCAAAAGGAACGCGAGGAAGGCAGCAACCACAGCGAGTCGTTCGCTAAGAAGGTTGACGCCTGGAACACGTTCCGCGATGCTTTGGCCCAGGCCGGTACCCCGCCCGCATTCAAGGTGATCAAGGAATTGATCGAAGAGAAGAAACTGCGTGGTGATGAAGCCGCCAGCGTCATCGCTACTCTGCCCAAGACCATCCGCTACCCGACCGAGACCGTTATGCACGAGTACTTCCTGCTGGTGACGTCCAACGCCGTCCAGCACCAGGAGTATCTGAACACGACGGCTATGATTTCGTTCTGCGACTTCCTGAACCGCGCCCAGGTCAACAACCGCTCTGCCTACAACTACTACCCCGTGCACAGCTTCGGCCGTTTGGCTGACGCCGACTACAAGATCGTTGCTCACAAGGTCGTGCCGTGGTTCGCGCACCAGTTGCGTGAAGCCGTCAAGGCTGGTGACAGCGTGAAGGTGCAAGTGTACATCCGCTGTCTGGGCCATTTGGGACACCCGGAAATCCTGAACGTGTTCGAGCCGTACCTGGAGGGCAAGATCCCAGTGACCCACTTCCAGCGTTTGGCTTTCATTGTCGCCCTGGACCGTCTGGTCGAGAACTACCCCCGTCTGGCCCGTTCTGTGCTGTTCAAGGTGTACCAGAACACCGGAGATGCCCATGAGGTGCGTTGTGCCGCAGTGTACCTGCTGATTCGCACGAAGCCGCCGGTATACATGCTCCAGCGCATGGCTGAGCAGACCCACTACGACCCGAGCACATACGTGCGCGCCGCCGTCAAGACCGCCCTGGAGAGCGCATCCGAAGCCGATGAGTTCGATGACGACTACGAGTTCGCTCAGAACGCCCAGGCCGCCATCAAGCACCTGAACCCGCGTGACTTCAGCCTGCAGTACTCGGGCACTTACCTGCGTGACTTTGCCTTCAAGGAACTTGAGCTCTCGTACCGCATGTACTTCTCCCAGATCGCTGCCGATGACCACTACGTCCCGAGCGGATTCTTCTTCCATCTGCGCAAGAACATGGGTGGCCTGAAGCGTTTCTCGACCTTCTACTACCTGGTCTCGAGCATGGAGACGTTCTTCGATTTGCTCGACAAGCAATACGACAGCTACAACAAGCACCAGGAGTACAAGTCTAGCGACTACTACTACAAGTACTACAAGCAGTACCCGGCCCTGTTCAAGGATTACTTCAGCCAGTACAGCAAGAACCACAAGTACCAGAACGACTACTACGAGCAGTTCGGAAACAAGAACCAGGAGGAGTTCCAGAAGTGGTCCACCACCCGCATTGCCAAGCTGCTGAACATCGACCCCGAGGAGGCTGAGGAGCTGGAGGGTCAGTTCATGTTCCAGATCTTCAACGGAGAGCGCTTCTTCGCCTTCAACAACCAGACCATCGAGCAGTTCCCGAGCCTTGTGAAGAAGTACTTCGAGGACTTCGAAGATGGTTTTGCGTACAACGTGACCAAGTTCTACCAGCAGAACGTTGTCACCATGGCCTTCCCGTTGGCCACCGGTCTGCCGTTCACCTACAGCCTGAAGACCCCGACTCTGATGAAATTCGAGTTCGAGGCCTCCGCCACCACCCACCCGAGCATCTACAAGACCCCGACCGGATATCCCGAGAAGGAGTACGACGATTTCATCCATCTGCCGCGTTGGTTCAACGGATCTGCCGATGTGAACATGGCCTACTCTCGCTTGGTTGATGCCAAGGTTGGCTTCATCACGCCCTTCGACCACCAGCGTTACGTCGCCGGATACCAGAAGAAGTTCCAGGGATACCTGCCGTTCAGCTTCGACTTTGGCTTCGACTTTGAGAACAACGACTTTGAAGTGAATGTGCAGCCGCTGGAGCCCAAGAAGGACGCCCTGCTGTTCCACATGAGCTCGTGGCCGTACACCGGATACAAGGACATCACTGATCTGCGCCCGATGGCCGAGCAGCCGAGCGTGCATATCTTGCACGATCGCGCTCAGACCACCAAGTCGTTCGAGACTTCGTTCGGCCATGAGCTGACCGGTGTTGCTCTGCGATTCCAGGCCAAATACGACAAGGACTTCATCGACTACGCCTACCTGATGAAGCACATCGAACAGCACGACTACTGGTCCGCGCTGGTCTATCCGTTCGCTTCGGAGACTTACCACTACCATCAGCTGAACCTGTACTACGATGCTCAGCGTACCAGCGTGAAGAATGTGAAGTTTGTGCTGCAGCACAAGCAGGCCGACTACGACCAGGACTTCCAGACCGCCGATGTGAAACACCCGAAGGGTCGCCACGGATACTCTGGATACTACAACGAGTTCAACTACGCCCAGCCCTTCGTATACTACGCCGGAAGCGAGCGCCGCCAGGAGCAGTTCATGCGTAACGCCGGTGCCGGTATTCGTAACAGCGACGTGAACGTCTTCGATTTCGGTATCGTGTTCGAGGGCAAGCAGCAGAAGGCCGAGTTTGTGTTCACCACCGCCTATGCCGACAGCCCGGTCGACGAGAAGGAGCGTCTGTTGATGTTCCTGTCCTTCAGCCCGTACGTCTCGTCGAGCGCCTTCTACCAGTTCATTCCGTTCTCTGGCAAGCAGTTCCAGATGTGCTTCTCGGCCACCAACCAGTACCCGAACATGCCCAAGCTCAACTTCCTGAACGTTCTGAACTTCGACAAGATCGGAAGCATGAACTGGGAGCTCGCTTACGGCGAGAAGTGCCAGGGAGGATCGCATATCTCGATGAAGGGTAAGCTGATTCAGTCTGAGCCCTACCGCCACTTCCTGCGCATCTCCGAGGCTGGCCAGCGCTGCAAGCAGCAGATGGACAAGGGCTACTTCCAGCTGCCCGCATGCCAAAACGCGACCCGCCAGGCTGGCTACTTCGACCAGTACTCGTTCAACTTTGAGTACAAGGATGTGTCCAACTATGCCAAGAACCTGACCTACCAGTTCTTCGACTACGCCCGTTACTTCAGCTTCCCGTACTGGAGCGAGGACTACTTCTTCCAGGGCAAGCACAACCAGTTCCAGATTGACTTCCAGCTGGCCCCGTACTTCGACTACTACAACGCTTCCTTCTACGGAACCGATCGTAGCTTCGCTATCCAGAACTACCCGATCGAAAGCGAGTACGCCCGTTACTTCTTCTCCATCCACCCCGACTTTGATTACTACGAGCGCATGTTCAACTACGCTTACCGCGGAAACTACCACCGTAAGTATCAATGGGCCATAAGCTGTATGTGCGTTGCAATGACATAGATCATTCATGAGTATTTTCCCTATTTTCTCCAGCGTCTTGCGTTGTGTCGAACAAATTCGTCAACACCTTCGATGGAAAGACCTACGACTACGAGCTTGGAAACTGCTGGCACGTTGTGCTGCACACCGTCAAGCCTGACTACTACTTCTACGCTCAGGACTCGCACTTCATGAACTCGGACTACGAATACAACTGGAAGAACGGATTCGGCGAGGACGAACAGATCACCATCCTGGCGCGTCACGGCGACAACAACCAGCTCTTCCTGAAGGCTATCCTCGGACAGTACAAGCAGAACGACTACAACATCGATATCATCCCGCAGGGACATGAGCTCCCGACGGTCTACATCAATGGCAAGCCCCAGCAGATCCACGAGAAGTACGCCGTCGAAATGTACACCAACGACGATGGTGGCGATCAGCCGCTGATCCGCGTGTACGCCCTCCCTGGCAACGAGCTGGAGATCAGCTTCCGCGATGACGACATCAAGATCGTGTTCGACGGATACCGTGCCCGCTTCTTCGCCGACCAGTCGTACTTCAACAACTTCGTCGGTCTTTGCGGTACCAACAACGGCGAGGGAGAGGACGACTTCATCACTCCCGACCAGTGCGTCATGCGCAAGCCCGAATACTTTGCCGCCTCGTACGCGCTCGCTGGAATGAACTGCAGCGGCCCGGCCCAGGCCTACTTCACCGAGTACCACCAGAAGGCGCAGGAGCACTGTGTGAAGCCCCAGTACTACTTCGGCAACGTCATCAGCGAACAGGAAGCCGGCCGTCAGCGCTACAACTACTACTACAAGGACTTTGACCTATCGGACTCGTCCTCGTCGGAGTCGTCCTCGTCGTCGTCTTCGTCGGAGTCGGACGAATCTAACGATTCTAACTCGTCGTCCTCGGAAGAACAGAAACCGAACCGTGAGCACTTCTTCGAGAAGCAACAGTACACCGAGAAGGAATGCCCCGTGAAACATCAGGCCCAGTACGTCGAGCAGGGTGATAAGATCTGCTTCACCAGCCGTCCGCTCCCGACCTGCGCCTCTCAGTGCAAGGCTGTCGAGAAGGTTCCCAAGTACGTCGATGTCCACTGCCGTGACGTCACCGATTCCGTTGCCCAGCTGTACAAGCAGCAGATCCGCAAGGGAGTCAACCCGGACATGAGCAACAAGTCGGTCACCAAGACCGTCAAGTTCTTCTTGCCCAAGAAGTGCGTCCACGTCTACTAGGAATCCAAAACCAAATCGGAATGATAGAAATCCAAACGAAATGAACCAGTTGTGAAAACATGCATTCAGAAAATGTACAAAAAAAATGGAGGAGTATTTATAATAAAATGAGCATTTGCAGTAAAAATTATTCCGATAGTATTCTGTACGATTTCCACTTTTCCAGCATCGAATAAGTCTTCTGGTGTCGCTCAACTGGTTTATCACAAGAAAGTGCTTTTATCAAATCCTATCTAGCTACGATTGAAGCAACAGTAAAGGAAACTCGAAATGGAAGGTTAATAAATTCTACGGATTTATACAGATAGTCATCAATCTAGCTACGGGGGGTGCGGTTTAAATGGGATTCGATATCCATACCTGTTGTATGAAAGACCAATGATGACGTTGACGTTGCAAATGCAATTTCTGGGTTTAGAATTAACTTAAGACTTCCAGATTGAAGCACTCGTCCTTTGTCGGAAGAAGGACACGGTTCGCAACAACAGTTGTCTCAACGCATGTACAAGCTGAGATGCTGTAACATAAACCGTTTTTTCTTCTGCTTCTACTTTGTTCTGGGCAGTACCAGCTAATCTTTAGAAGTACACATACATTTTGTGATAAAAGGAGAAAAAATGAGTCAGACCTCTCACTAACCAAAAGTTGTGTAAATGCCGGTCAACCTGAATTTTTAACGCGATAGTCTATCACTGCTTCTACTTTGTTCTGGCCAGTACCAGCTAATCTTTAGAAGTACACATACATTTTGTGATAAAAGGAGAAAAAATGAGTCAGACCTCTCACTAACCAAAAGTTGTGTAAATGCCGGTCAACCATGGAAAAAACTAGGTGCCTGGTTGTGAAGCAGTGATAGACTATCGCGTTAAAAATTCAGGGATATCAACGAATTTAGGACTATACCAAAGCTACTGAATTAGCTGCATCAGATTAGTAGTATCAGATCTCGATTTAAATTTGCGGCATCAACCGACTGGAGAAAAATATGCTTCAGCTCACTCATTATATTTACCGAATTTAATGAACCTGATCTGAATTTGTGAACTGAAGGCAGGACTGACTATCCAGCTACGGGTAAAAACTAAGTCACAGAGAGCTAGCAATAGCAGGCCAAGACTTCACGAGGTTGTAATGCCAAAGAGGAAGAATCTGAATTTGTTAATCTATGCAGTTCATGGACCCATGGAGTTAAGCCATAGTTGTATACATAGTAGGTACATAACATTTGATTAAATCAAGATAGCTAATGCCAAGACCTTCCTAGTTTGTACAGTCAAAGAGGGGAAAGAAGAGAGAAAGAGAAAAGAGAAAGAGAGGCTGTACTTAATTTCAAGTTCGAGAAAATAAATTGATAAAAAACTATTAGCGTCCAACTACTGCTTACTGATTTTTTTTCCAGCTTGTAAAAAAAGAAAACTAGATAAAAACTAGTTTTTTTACCATTGTGCTACGCATCAATTGCTGTACGATCAATTGCAATTGCTTGCAACAAAACAATTGCTGTACATAAATAATATGTTATAGCATTCATTACATTGTGTATAATACGCTATTGAGTATTACACTAGCGGAAGGATTTGGCAATTTGTCGAATAACAAATAAAATTTGAAGATGATGTTTAAATGAAGTGAAATATGTAATAGCTCAAATTTAAAAATTGCTTCAAATTTCTATAAGTGAAAGTTGCGACAAAGAATCCCTACACTCCACTAAATTTGTACTCTCCACTGCATAGGACCACTCCACTGCATAGGATTCAATATAGAGGTATACATTTACAACTAAAAATGAAAGATGTTAAATAATCGCATGTAATTAAAATTATCTTATCTGAGCGATGGATTTTGTTTAGGTTAACTTACTTGTACAAATACTCGCCTAAAACATCGGATGTATAAAAAAAGCTTAGGAAAACTGGGTTATCAATAAACACACATGAACCAAGCAACTAAGTGTGTCTTTTCGTCAAAAACAAAACTGCAACACAAAGAATGGGCTGAAGGAATTATCAAATGAAAACAATTTCTTGCACAAAGGCACAATTTGCACAATTTCACAACGAAACGATCCCATTGATCCTGGTACCAGTAGCTCTAATTCATTCAAAATCAGTTGGAAGATTCCACAACATACCACCCCTCACAAGCATAAGGGGTTGAACTGATAAGCATCAGACTGTAAACATGTGAGCAGTAGAAATTACTTATGAATTTATAATGAAATAATTAGGTTAGGTATGTGTGATTCGTTTGTAGGCCGTGTTTCCCATTTGCTATATTATCATCATTTGTGCAAGTGTTCGGAGAAAGCATCAAGCCTTAGATTATTGGGACTACGTCGTTTTCAAGTAGTACACCGGAGAAGCATCTATTTATGGCACTGAAGTTCAAGGGCGCCACCGCTTTACATCACTAACAGAGAAAATATCCTAGACATGGATGTTGTACGTGTGGATTCTTGAAAATAATAAAAAATCGGGACAGCTGCCAAAAATACCCACACATGAATGGTGGTAAATATTTAAGGGAAACAATTTTGCCCTTTGCAATTGAATGCAAGATTCAATTTTCGCAGAAATTTTGTGCAATATGGTTCAAACACATGGGTTAAACAAATGTCTGCAATCATTTTGCAACATTGTGGATTGTGCAATGGACTAAATGATTTGAGATTTTGGCACCATTTGCAGGGCTTAAAATAGATTTCAAATAGAGCATTGGGTGAAATCTGTTGTTTGCTTCTACACGTTCTTGCAGCTATTTTAGTAACTGCCTGGAAAAACAAGCTTGTTTTCAGTGTTCGTTTTGGCAATTTGCAAGAACTTTGCGCGAGCAATCAATTTTAAAACAAGATTCCAAATTTAGGTGGATTCACAATGTAATTTAAAAGTAAAAATAAAAACCAAACAATAGAAAAAATCGTGGTAAAGATTATTGAATAAACATATAAATACAACAATTTCAGATAGAAAAATAAAACATCTGATATCAGCTGATCATGAAATCGTCAGCTAACAGGCTATTTAATACATCGCTGCCGGTGTGTTGTGCTACCGTTCATAAAGACATTAATAGCAAGGTTTCACAAAATATAGCTGAGATTGAGCGGCAACGTCTAAGCAGAGAGGAGAAAAAAACGCTCTTGCAAATTGTAAACAAATACACGGCAACGGTTTGAGCTCTAGTGAACAGGTGTAGAAGCTAGACGGGCTACTTAAATATTGCACATCTGGAATGTACCGTTCCCATCTTGTTGGTTGTAGGAAATGCTGCATCTGTTCTCGGGGCTGGAATATTGGTTTATAAATTCAGCACTAATGGAATAACCCAGATACTGATATCCAGCGCACAAAAATAGATTTCCATTGCTTGGCGTTTTCAAGCAGCAGGTCTGGCTTTAGAATTGAAGTTTTCATCCCATTTGGTTGTATCGCTTGTGCAGAATACTATCTTCTATCTTTGATTAGAAGTTTGATAAGAATACACGCAATGCAAAAAAGCTTAATACCAATCTAATATTAATTACGTTGGGTTCGGTTAACTATCGCACTTACCATTCCTTCACATAACGACACACTAACGGTGGATTGTGGATCTCCCACGACACTACCTTTGTAATAGCACCCCTGAAGTAACCTGCTTTCATCGTGATCCTCAGGTTTGCGCAATGTTTCATTTGGCCAAAAATGAGTCACCTATCAAGCAGACAGAAGATTAAAGTTAAGATTTTCTACAGAATACATATGCCACACACTGATCGAAACTTATGAGCAACTTAGCAAAAACGAAACACAAATAATTATGCTTTACAGTTCCAATTACCTTCATATCTTTCTGAATAAATCCTACGTCATGTGATAGCTTTAAATGCATTCTGATACCGAACGCATTGAGCTCGTACTCTGGATGAGGATCCCAGATTTTTGATGATCTACTTCGAAACGCACCAGTGGCATGGATTTGTGAGCTACGTCGTCCATCAGAAACATCTGGAAAACAAGAGATACGGTGAGTTATTTGGTTTTTTGGAAGCACAGTGTGTAACCGTTTCCAATTGCTTGCAGACGAATAAAAATGATTAAATGAACGAGTTGCAATGAAACCATTCGCAAAAAAAGTAATGAGAAAACAATATGTTGACATTTGAATTTGCTTAAGACCGACGTACGAAGAAGCACTTTGGGTACGTTCAGAGTTCCAAAGTGGACATGCAAATTTGCCGTTTGTACGCCGGTTTTTGAAGAGATAATGCAAGTGTTACACATTTTTAACCATCTCACCTGTTTTGGACTCATACAGCAGATCGTCTTGGTGCAAGGGACGCGCCAGCTTTGTTATGTACGCGTATTCGATCGTACCGTTCTTCAATTCGTGCGCCCGCGACACATCGTCATTATCTATATTATTGCTAATAATACTATTGGTACTAATGTGGCCATCAGATACTGATGATACTATGCTACTGCTCCCACTGCCATCGTTGACTTCAGGTAACCGCATGGTCGATTCTCGCACTGCAGCATCTGGACAAAAAGGTCGAAAGAAATAAAAACAAAGTATTAGTTCAAGTGAAACAAGTTCTATTTTCAAATACAGTATTTACTGATGGTAAGATGACGGCATGTTGCAATGCACATTTTTAAGGTATTTTGGAAAATCTTCTTACTCTTATAAACAAAACCAAAAACGCATAATGATTTCGAAACGAAAATCTCACGAAGCCCAGGTTTTCAAAGCGTTTGATGAAGGTTTGACTGATCCCCGAGATTCCTTAAGAGTGTGCATCTTCGAACCGGCTTAAAGCTTGCATTTACATTCAACCCCCTAACCATCTAGGTGGTCCAATAAACAGAAGACGGCATCGGTGCAAAATGAAGGCTGTGCTAAGTCGTTCGGTGTGTTCTTCTTACGACTGTCATAAACCGGACACACTAGGAACTGCGAACGAACCGGTAAAAGCAATGGAAAATATGTGCAGATTAACATCTTTTCGCAGCTCATCTGACGTCAGTCCTGGGTGGGAGGCCGGAGCAGTGGCAGCACGGACGGGTCGATGAGTTGGCGTACTTGGCAATCCTCCAAACCACGGATTCACCGTTTCGAAAGCGAGAATGAGAAACTGTTAAAATACACACAGCCGCGTTTGGCTCGGACATCACAAAACGGTCTGATTAGGTATTCTAATCTTCCAAGAATCATTGCCCCAACAACAACAACAAAAAAAAGGAATCTTTCGCTGAGCGCATTAAATCTTAACGCTGACATAGACAGCGGTTGGCAACGTTCCGCGAGCCAGACGAAAGAAAAAGCCGTGCCGTTAGGATGGTTCCCGAATGCTCGCTCCAGTGGGGTGAAGCAACCGTAATAACATTACTCAATTAAAACACCATCACGGTCTATCATTCACCGAGAGTGAAGTTTGAAATTAAAAAAAAAACTCTACGCGCCACCTCATATCCTTACGCGTCCGCCGGACCGATTCGCGCGAGTCCAACAACGAAGAGATTAAACTCGTCCGCACATCAGCTGCTGACGCTTAAAAGGAATTAAAAAGTGTGCGGTGGGATGAAAAATCGTCCTTACGATCAAAGTGCACACGCAGAACGACCACCAATTTAGCTGGTGTGGACGGCATCTGACGGCTAAATTAATCGTTTCTTTCATCTTTCAGCGACGATGATGCGTTTACCAGACGGTTCTGTGGTGGACGATAAAAAAAAGTGCATTCCTTAAGAGATTTTGACGGGGTGCCACTTATAACGAGCGCACTTTGTGTACTTTACTTTATAGACAACTGCTTCGGGACGCTTATAGCAATGGGATGTGTTTGTTTGGTTTTTATCTAAATGACCACTAATGGATTGTCGTTAGTGTCAATTAGGCATGGCAAAAGTGAAGCGGTTTTAATTCGAACGTTTATAATTTGCACCATTTGTTTAAGCTACGTACACGATGGAACACAATATTTGGAGTTGCTTGATACAAAATATTTTAAATACAATTTCAAATCGATCCGATGACTCACAGAAACCTTACAGCATATCTACAATTTACCACCATATTTCAATGCGTGCGTGTATAATGATGTTTCCTTCTTCGTACTGAACCACGTTCAGGCTCTCAATTTTTCGTAGAATTGTTAGAACGTGGAGAAAAAACAATACACAATTAGGGAAACATGATCATTAGCATAATTTGTACATTACTGTCATGTTGTCGATCCGATACCGTAACCGAACTTCGATTAGATCCCGTTCGTTTGCCATCGATCGTTCATGCCAAACGAAGCAACGCGAAAGCAGAATGATCGGTCGCATGAATCGATCCCTGTACCAATAGAATTTCAGGTCCCAACAGACGAACAAATACCGACGAATGTAGGAGAGCACACAACACATTAAAATAATAAGCAAGACAACATTGTCGGATACATGGCGTCTCGACGATGTAACAACGAAAAACAAAAAAAGGGAAATATGCTTAATGATGCATTCAAATTGAATTGTTCACTATGCAGTTCACTATCGGCAAGCAATGGAACTGACTAAGCATGATGGGTGGTCACACAATGACAACTTTAAGCATTTGAAAAAAAAGTATTTCGTTCAATTCCGAGATGGGTATGGCACTGGCAGACATTTAAAATATCAGTTTATCGCACCAGTACCAGGGCAGGTTTGTTAGTGCAAGAAACACATAAATTCGAATCATAAACATCCCTCGCTCAAGCAGCCCCTTCTCCCCATTCGCCCCATTGCCTACCCAAGTAATTTCTCCACATTATTGACGACAGCATGAATGGGACGTGCACGAGACACGGCTCAATCGAACGCCACGGGTGGGCTCGTATGATTAAGGGCAAGCAATTGAACCGAGAGATAAACGAAGCAAATCGCATCGTTTCTCTTTTCAACGGCTCTGTTTGGCTGTGGCTTTTCGAAACCATTGAACGGCACTTTGTCATTTGCAGGGCAGTGACGTTAATGTGCGATGCAAATTGTTTTATCGTCCGTTTCGTAAATAAACACAACATGCGGGAAGGACGATAGAACAAGTATGTAATTAAGATCGGTTAAGATATCTTGAACTTCACACCATTGCGAATGGCTAAGCTGTATCGCTTGAAGCTTGTGTAGTGAATATCGGGCATCAATACACTCGATGTCTTGCTTTCTACCCATCAGAACGTGTGGCACGATCATAGGATTATAGAAACGGATAATTTGGTGAGAATAATAGGAAAGCTAAACATCGCACACGTGATCGCAGCAAGAGTGCAGCATAACGATCGATGGTTTCAAATTTAAACGCAAATTGATACATTGTTCTTCTCCTACGCGACTAGAACGGCTTGCCCTACGCGTTACATCAATAGAGGAAACAAGAAACGACACGGACACCAGACGTGCGAGTGGCAGTGTAACTAATTGCTGCTGAGTAACTAAGCCGTCCATAGTTGCGGGATCGTTGGGATGCACTTGCCCACACAAAAGCGGCAGCGTAAAAAGAAAAAAGAAAATGGTACGCCGAACAAGCGTGTGCAACCGTAACCCGAACCGTCCTGTTGCGATGGGTAAATATGCAGCAGCATGCAGTTTAAGTTATTACCATAACAACATTTAAAACGCGCCGTAAACAATACTTGCTCAGCATCAAGCGTATGCAGCAAATCGAAAGAATGCACTTTTTCCCCCCTCTGGAGCTCTAGATTTTCCTCGTGTTTGTTTGGGCCCGTGTTTAAACCACATTGCTGCCATGCAAAGCTTCACCACATTTCCTGCTGCAAACCGGGTGCGTTTATGCGGCCAAGGAGAGTTTCGTTCTCGGCGGGGAAAGGCGGAAAACGTCTTCGGTTTCATAACAATTTTGACCGGCGGACCGACTGTGCCGCGGCTGTGCACATTTCTAATGGGGTTTTGTAATCTTGTTTTACCCTTGCCTTCCGCGGTGCCTTCGATGCCTTCTGCCGCACTAGAAGCGCAGTTAAATAATGATCCTTTTTGGATTTGGCGTTTCATGAACCTCCTCGCAAGGACTCAGCTTTTACCCCTGATGGCGAAAATCATTGCGCCTTAAACGCTAAACAGAGCTACGCTTAACATTTTCCATTTATCACGGTTAGCTAGACGGCACGGGGTCGTCTTCGGCGATTGGTGGTCGTGACTGTGCGATAGGTCAGCTACGTGCATCCAGAATCATAGCAGAATGATTGCATTCTACCTCGCGAAGCGTGAAACGAAGGAACCCACAAAATCTGAACGGTTTCTCGATTGAGAAGATTCTAAGCAGCGAAAAGAAGGATGCAGTGTGGGGAGGGACAAGTAATGCAGACAGCAAATCCAACTAAGGTCAAAGTCACGGTTAGCTTAGGGACAAGATTAATTACAAACTTACCGATATCTGGCAGAATTATTATTATGATTCTCGTGCTTTTTTTAAGCAGGAAAATAAATTAACAATCCTATTTAGCTTCACCAGGCTTGAGGCTACACAGCTCTGCTGCATAAAGCACCAGAGAAATTATTTATACTGTTAGGCTTAATCGGCTGTAATCAAGCGAATTGACAGGGGCGTTGAATATTCATGCGAAATGCAGAAAAATTAATTAACCTCAAGGATCGTGAGGATCGGGTTAGAGAGCTAACAAGCAGTACACCTGTATCTGTACGATTCTTCACGTTGGAGTCACATTGGAATGGAGTTTGAAAGATAAAATAGTTTAATATATTACTGTAGTTGTACTGCTGAGCGTGTTGTTGACAGGTCGTGAGTTTGTAGGTACGCTAATTGAGTAGTACAGAAATGATGTATTAAACTTTATTATGACGAGATAAGCAACATCTTTCAAAATGACTGTTTACGAACGTTCAGTTTAAATTGATTTCAGTTAAAATGAGAACAAATTCAGAACACCCAGCTACCCAAAGAGGACCGAGGAGAAAACAAAGACGAGAAAGCGCCATCCGCACGATGCCGTACATGATCATAAGGTTGTTCTCAATTGAGAATCAATATTGTTTATGCTAATTGCGCTAATGGCTTATCGGCTTGCGGCAGTATTTAATTGATACTGATTTGTTTTCTCTTCCGTCCAGGCGATGGGGTTTTCTGCTTTACCGTTCGTACGATTCTTTCCCGTTCGCAACGAGCTGCCACTCGTGTTCTGCGCGAAGTTTTGTGTGTTCGTTGTTGTTGTTTTTTTGTGTACGTTGTTCCATCGAATACGATCAGCTTGGGCTTGTTTAACTTGTCCTACCGTATGCTGGAGTGGTCTCTTGATGCCGGCATTATTTACACGGGAGCAGCGTACGATGCAGCGTATCCAAGATGCACCTTTTTGCGGTTGAATGCATTCGCATGTACTTCCCGGATCAACAGCCCAAGTGGGCTTAACCGTACTCATCGAGCGTGCCAGTTTCAAATCAAGGGTGCACAGAGAGAAGGAGAGATATATGAAGTGTCTCGCTTCCTGTTAGTTTGCTTACCCTTTAACACCTTTACACTACGTGCATATTCCGTGCCGCTTTTTTTTAGCTGTTGCTGCAGCAGTTTTCGCTCACGGGAGCACGGTAAGCAACGAATGGCGCCACGACAGATTCTTGACAATTTAAATGTCTCTTGTTTTTATCGGCATTTTCTTTGCCGCTGCCACTTTTATTAATACCATTATTGATTTAGCGAGATAGTCATTGACTCTCGGCACACAGCCTCTCTCCATCGCCCCTCGTAACCACCTCCCCACATAACGGTACAGGCGAAAAGGTTCGAAGAGTGCGCGAGGGCATACGCCACAAAAAGAGAAGCTCGCCCATTAACCTTTTTTCGTAAGCAATTGGAGGGAGTGTGTGTGTGTCCAGTGCTGGTGAGGCGGAGGCGGAGGAATGTGCTCTTACCATGTCGTTTTGCATGCTGCAGATACAAACTTTGACGATATCCTTACTGTTATGTTCGACAAAGGGCGAGTAAAGCGGAAAGAATATTGTCGTTTGCTTTAACTGCGTCGTCGTTTTGTGTATGTGGTGCTTAGCGGAAGTAAAAGTTCAAGGCCGGCTCTAGTTAACGGAGTCCGGCCGGCTTCCACTTGATGACTCCTTCTCGAGAAACGGCCAATTTCTTTTTTAAATACCCATTCTGGTTCTCCCACACTGTTAGCAGCACTGTTAGTTGGCATTGGCGGCAACAGTTTATGGCAGAAGATAAATGAAACATGATTGACAGACAGTAGTAGTTTGCCGAGTTATTTGTTTCCTTCTTTATGGATACAATTAGGACATTTTCCTTGATCGGCGCAAGAGATCGTAATGTAGTGCAACTTTCGAATTGATCTGATATAAAACAATTAAAAGCAATTGTTCGAGTTTTAAGGACGCTTTCGAAATTCGGAAGACATTTTATTAGTTTATAATACAACCAAATGTGTTTGCTGTCGCAAAAAACTTTTGAAGTAGCAAGTCAAAAAAAAAACCATCGAAATAACCGTAGGCAACTCACTATCAACCATCTCGTAAACAAACACTCAACCTCGAATCATTTTTAAAAACCACCCCAAACGATCCGATCAGATAACAGACCGAAGGAATTCGCCAAATGAGCCAGCTTCACCCTCATCATCGACACTAATCGATTCCGATTATCGGTCGTTAGGTGGCGTTTTCAGCCAGCTCCGCGGGCAGCTTTCGCATTTAAATATTTCAATCTGATAAAGCCGCTTGCGCTGGGTTCTCAGCTACGAGTGGCAAGGCTACCTAAGTGGACCCTTCAGAGCGACTCCGATCACACAGGTCGGCCAATTGGAAAGGCCTCACCGGTGAAGTATCAATTACTTGAACGCCTGTACGGACGGGTCAAAAGCGAGCAGAAGCAGATGACTAGAGCATGCACGACGAGCGCTTGAAGATGCCATGTCCACCGGTACACTGTAGCGCGTTAGTGCACAAAAAAAAAACGAAGAATTATTACACGAATTTCAGGAACCCCTAATGAAGCACGACTGACGCTGGAGAAAATAATGATAATTACGTCGTGCTGCGCAGATCCGAGTGTTAATGCGGGTAATGGTGAAATGATCGAGGCACTTTTGTTTCTGCCAACGTCCCAAAGATCCACCGTGCCAGCTACGACAGTGCTTGATCACACTCCAATTTTCCCGAAGTGGGGCTGTGTGTCACTGGAAGCTGTGGCACGATAAGCGGGATGCAATTATGCAGCAAATCATTGTCATTTGCTCCTCGCTCGGATTACGATTTGTTCCGATGAACTTGCTGGGCCCGTAGGCAACTGCAGCCATCAATCCTGGCCGGGTTAGCATGAATCGTTCGCGGAAATGAGAAATACGGCGTACGGCGTCAAATTTTCGAGGTCAGTCAGAGTAACGCTGGCGACAGGCCATTCCGATCGCCTGTCACCAAACGATGGCATAGCGTGATCGGCTCGACACCCGGAAAGTCGGTCACTAAAACACGCAACATCACGCGGTGCATTACGGGAATGGTTGGTCAGTTGTAGGAAATACAGCACGCTTCTGAGTGAGTGACCTCGGCATGCTTAGGTAGAAAAGTTGAACGAATTCTAGAAATTGTTCGTTCAGAACTTGCAGCGAAGCCTGGTGAGGCTTTCCGATAGCGAGTGTGACACATGCGAGGCGCCGCAGTTCGTGACTGGCTGGAATCGCTTCCTAAGATCGTCTGCACACAAACGGACCGCGTAACTGTGTGGCACTAAACGGTTGATTTATGATTGGTTTGTGAATGTCGGATTAGCTGCCCCGTTCGGTTCTAAATGCAACGGGTCACGTGCGGGGCGAAAAAGAAATAAACATTCGATTTGCATACACATCAATGAGCAGATGACGCGACCGGTCGTGCCCTACCGATGCTGTTGATTTCACTTTCCGTGCAGCTGTCAATGGATGAAGGATTGGTTGGTTTAATTCGTGGAATATCTACAGAAATAAAACCAACCGTACCGGTAATCCATCCAATGCG
>KZ062776.1:45450-60469 GCA_002091835.1 Anopheles maculatus
GAAGAACAGAAAACGAACCGTGAGCACTTCTTCGAGAAGCAACAGTACACCGAGAAGGAATGTGCCATGCAGCACCGTGTCCAGTACATTGAACAGGGTGACAAGATCTGCTTCACCAACCGTGCTCTGCCAACCTGCTCGTCTGGATGCAAGGCTTTTGAGAAGATTCAGAAGTACGTCGATGTCCACTGCCGTGACGCTACCGATTCGGCTGCCCAGCTGTTCAAGCAGCAGATCCGCAAGGGAGTCAACCCGGACATGAGCAACAAGTCGGTCACCAAGACCGTCAAATACTACTTCCCCAAGAAGTGTGTCTTTGCCAACTAAAACCAATCACTACAAACTTCAATTATTTATGAACATTCCAAACATAGCATTCAGAAAATGTAAAAAAATATAGAGGAGAATTCAATAAATGAATTAATGAAATAAAATAATGTTTTTGGTACTTTGTACAATTATTCCACTGCAAACGAGAAATATTTGTTGCAGTAGATGTGTTATTGAGATAACCAATAACACAATCTTTCTTTCTCTTCATAGCACATACAAATGCACTGGTGTAAAATGAATGGGAAAGACGGTAACTGCATTTTTAAAAATCGTTTTCATTCATTGAACTGAATTGAATTGCTAAAATTGGCCGATGGTCGTTGCCGTGAAAGTCAAGGTTAACTTAGCATGTCGTGCGATATCCAAACTGCAGACGCTCAGCACTAGCAGAAATTCCCAAATACATTTCATTTCACCAGCAGTCAATACGGTTCAGTGCTACGCACCTAAACCTCGGCCGGGTGCAGTGAACTGCATCTTCTAGACAACAATCAGACTTTCAAATTACAGTAATTAGAGTGTACCTTCGTTTGTGCGCCACATACCCCGGGTGAACGCGAAGAGTGATGTTTCAGCGCAAGATATGTTGTCGCGTCTCATCCGCTATCGAGAAAAAGGCGTTGCTATTTTTATGCAAACGATGATTCAATGTCGAAGAATTGCACTGCGTTTAGCAATGTCCTAGTGCTTTGCTCTGGTTTTGGAGAGTCATTCACGCTAAGTGTTTATAAATAAATAGCATTAGCGAGCATGAGCTCAGACGCACAGCTCGTTAGCACCGATGCACACTTCGGGACAGGATGCTGCATTACTCAGCGTGTAGTTGGCGTTCAATGAACGGATCTTTAAACTTTAATACTATAACTAACCACATAGTTGTTGTTGCACGTATAGTTGACATAGTTAACACAAAATTATTAGATTAGTACGATCAATTTGCATCGTGCTGCGTTCAACCAATTGTCATTATTTAATGAGACACACACTCATAGGCTGACACTATTTCAGTCAACCTAGCCATTCACCGGCAGCAGTCAGGCATGCAAATATTGTGGCTTAATTGAATCGTAAAATAGCGTGACATGTCGATCGATCAGCCAGAAACGACATACCCCTGAATCTTAAATGAATACCGTTGCAACTATGGACTGCAGTAAATAGACGTTGAATGGCCATCATAGCCTGGCACGTTCTTTAGATGCACCCACCTTTACTTCTGACCACCAAAGGCCAAATCTGTAAATTTATAGAATTATTAACCACTGATCCTGGCTAGAATGGCAAGAACTGTAGCACTACAAAGTCCTTGAATGCGGTCTCCGTGCGCAGTAAAAGTTGCTGCTACCTTCTGTGTCCTCTTTTACGGGAACTTAATTAAGTGAAGACTAATGTGCTATGCTTTTAGATCCATTTGATGTATTTACATAAAACACATTTGATTTGAAACGAATCGAAAGCAAAGCGATCGGAACACTGTTTACAAAACTTGTCCAAACATCCCGCAGCCGTAATGATCCGATTAAAATAGATAACGTGATATATTGTTGCGAGTTAGTTGTTTTCTAAATGCAAATGCAATCGATTCGTTATCTTGATACATTATTTTAAAGACTCTTTCCACTTAAGATCACGCATATCGACGCTATTTGTCTTTTGGCACGATGCTGCAGCGGCCGTTGTGGCGGCTGCATTCCGAAACTGACGGGGATGCAAGTGCTGCCGATTTCACTCGACTCGAAAGTACGGGACGACGGCGAGAAACATAAATCTTGCTTCTCCAAGTAGCAAGTAGCAGTTCGGTGCGTAACGTACGATCGTCTAGAGATGGTTTTTGAGAGATTGACCGACAGACAATGTTGCAACGCACCGACGAATATATGCAGGTTGGTTCTGGCTTGTTCAACTCTTGCTCTCAATCGTGCTTGTTCGCCTGTTCGTCTAGCCGGTCCGATCCTGCTTAGCCGCGTATTGATGGGGGATGAAATTAAAGGCCTATAATTTCACGGCTGCCGTGATAAAATAATGATTTACGTACGTTTTGCATGTGCAGTTTGTGAAAACGGTAGAGCTTTTTTGCGGCAAGATTTACTGCAGAATGGTGCATCTACGGTGAAGGAAGCCAACCATGGCACTCTACAAAGAGTTGATTGATTTTATAACGATTGCCATATTGTAGAAACATCATAAAATAGACACTCATGTAGATGATTTTTACATCTTTAAGAAGACTATACCATATAAGCTGAACTTTTACCCGTCAAAACGTGCCACCTGAAAGTGTTAAGCTTCAACGCGTCGCTGACTGAAGTGGCGCACTCGAGCACAGAGCTTTAATCCGTCTTAATGTAACCATTACCGCAAACTCCTTGACTTCTTAGCGCATAAATAAACGCATCAAGTAGCTCTAATTCCGATAATTGTACGATAAATTCTGTCTGACATTAATAGCGTCGTGATTGATGCAAGTGCTCCCGATAGGAATGTGCCGTCTGTTGCATTTTATCGGTCATAAATCTCGTCGTGCAATGGACGACAGCATACGGGGCCAGTACGGAATCCTCGAAAACCTGCCAACATCGTAGTGGTATCACGTTTTCGACTTAGTTACGTTGCACATAAGTTAAGCCGCAACCTGTACAACTTTTTCAATAAGCTTCATACGTTGAAGGTAGGTCAAGTTTTTGTCTAGCAAATAATTGACCATTAATTGGGCGAGGTCGATACGAAAATTATTGTGCCATAAATTGCGGCAATTGCTAACCAAGCGTGTTAGCATAAGCTGCTAATTATGCATCTAATAGAGTTACAATATACACACATAAGAACAAAATGCATCCTTCGTAGAGTCACCGTCTGTCAGTGATTGATAAATGCGACCATGCAATCGAACAAAACTAATGTGTTTGCTTCGGCATGGTTTTGCTAAAAGCTGACAAATGTTGCCGTCTGCACACACGAATCCACGAACATTATAATGGCTTATAAGCTGAAGATAAATGTTTAGCCATATCACTGAGATGTAAGGTTTGACTGGTGCTAAATTTTCGTCAATTTTCTTTACCACCCTCTTTCGGAGCTTTTTAAAACGCCGACCGTTTCTGTTTTGTTCCCAGCGAAACATCAAAACTATGCAACCGGGAACGTGTTGTGGTTGATAAATCGTTCAGCATACCATTCTTCCCCGTTTCGAACCATTACACAAAGAGTGACGCACAGAATCCTACTTATGGATGCGTCGCACTAATTCGTTCGTTCGGAAGAAACAGAATGTACAGAAACGTGATACAAGCCAGAACACGCTGCAACTGTGGGAAAGTTTTGGGGCACTTAGGCAGCCCTCGGTACAGACACGCTGAAACGACTTGTTGATCGATTAGCAGCAGCAAACTACAACTGCTGCTCGGCTCGTTCTGCACGGCATGTGAGACGACCATCAATTATATGCACAGACGACGACAATGTCGTACTGACACGGGGAGATGCAAAACTTATGCAAATGTAATTTAGATTTGCTCAGAAAGGAAGAACGTTTCAGCAAAAATATACCGGCATTATTAAAAAACAATTTAAACTTCATATGTCGTTTATTGAAAAATATGCCATATTCAAATTTTCTACCGTCGTACAATGTCGCGATGACACCGGACAAAGACGGTCCATTTTTTAGCTGATCGCGCAATAAATATTCGCTAATCTGTTGCACTTGACTTGCCCCGGACACCCGGACGCCCATTCCCGTCAACGACGAGCCAAAACAAACCGTAAATCCATTAACCAAGATCGCCTCCGTTCTGACCCCGAATGGCGAAAAAAGGGATGCTCAAGCGGCAATCCGATTGTCAACAGGTTTACAATTTGGCGCGGAGGATTTGTGCCATTGGCAGCGGTTTCATTGAAGATCGGAACTGGTGCTTTCGCACGCATCGCACGCTTTGTTCTGCATGTTGTCGATTTCGTTTCTAGCGGTCGCTTGTTGTCAAACAACCTACAGACAGCAAACAGAACGACACACACTCATACGTTTGTGCGGTACATGAAAACCCACTTTTGAACCGGGTCGGACATTAGCCGATGAAGATTTTTGCCCGACCGTGTAGTAGAACGTGTAATTTTGGACCTCATTTTGCACGCTGCACAAGACACGAGACGCGACCAATAATCGTCGGCTTTAAGTCGGAGGGTCCTTCAGGGTACCGCTTTTGGATGGTAAGCTCCGACAGGCCTGGCCTACAGTGCGGACTATAACACGCAGTGCTATTTAGCGCCTACGCGCATTTCGCCACGCTGGAATGGTGGTATCAATTAGGATTCGTGGGACGATCACCGGAAGACACACCAACTAATCGGATCAGAAAGCTAGATTGATCGTTTGCCAAGGCGCTTAGATGGCAAAACACCAGAAAGCGCAACATTACATAAAACACACACAGTCGATAAGCTCTTGGCTACCGGAGAAAAAGGCCCACTTCTCCGATAAGATTTGTCGAAGCGAATTCGACGTATAAGCCGCGATCGTACGATACAAACGAGGTGAAAATTGATCTTTCTTTTTTGCAGCAATAATACGATTGAAACACACGCCCAGACGTACAGCCAGTCGGTTGTCATAAAGTTGGCGCGTTCTGCATGATTAGGGAACGCTTTGATGCGGTCGTTTCGCTGCATGTTGTGCGTTACGCGAAGTCAAATTGATCCTTGTCGTGGGGTGGAGGCCATCCTAGTTAAATCTGAGCGCCCGCCCGTCGGCGGAGGAGGATTGTTTAGAAATTGGCTCGTAAAATAAAACACAACCCGATTACGGGTGCAATAAACCGTCAAATTCAATCGAGTAGCGCTGGGGCACACTCGGGCCAACGCTTAACTGGTGCACCCGAGTAAATTAGCTTAAGTCTGGCGAGACGCGAACAATAACCAATTAAGGCCAAGGAGCAATCGCTTTGGCCAGCTAGTGTAAACTTCTGGTTGATGAAAATGAACAGAATAGCGCAGTCAACCGAAAGGCACGCTTGCAGCGTTGGTGCAGACATCATAAGTGATGAAGTCATCCCGTACCTGACACACAAACTAGAAGATAATTCGGGCTGTGTTTAGAACATAATTCTTGGCCGCTGCAGCCAGACGCACAGCGTCTACAGCACCTGTATAAATAAGCTGCATGGTCAGAGGACGCAAAAACACAATGGTGAGCTGATTCTTGTCAGACGATGGTGTAGAGTTCAAGAGCTGTGCAACGAAAGTAGAATTGCGTGCTAGCTGTGGTGTGTTACAAATTTGCGGTACAACTCAGACCCCCAAAACCATGCACATCTCGTTGGCCGAGTAACGGCTTAATTGCTCCATAATTCAGTGAGCTATTTTGATAGCTTACTTAAGTGCGTTCCCGTTGCACGAAAACTGCAACTCTACACTGTTATGGTGGCGAAAATGGAAACAACCACGACCGGTGTGTTCCGGGTGATGTTGGTGGTGGTGCTGGTGGTGGAGGATTGATGTGGTGCAAAGTTTATCTACACGCCCTAATGGGTTGCAACTGCACATGGGTTTTTCGAGACTAGTCAGCAACTTTTACCGACTTTCCAACGAGGAATGTCGGAAACACCCAGACCGGAGTTTTGTAAGCGGTGTTGAGCCTTCCTCCGCTGGACACACACACACACACTACCGCGTCGGGCAACCATGTCACGGATTAACGAGGCTTCCACTGCACTGTGGAATCGCACCGGAACAACGCCATGTTTCGTGGGCCATGTTTTGTCTAGTAATCTGGTTCTGATATATGGTTCCCGCTAGTTCCAAGATCTGTTGGCAGACAATCGCGACCAATCGTGGCCAGGGAAGGGAAACTCGTGAACGCAACTACCGTTGTTGACATTCGAGACTGAGGCGAACCATCGTAATGACCTCACGGGCTAACCGATACCAGAAGGACGGACGGACGTACCAAACATAAATAATCCGAAGCTTTAACGAACGTCACCAGACCGAAGCAGGTTTATGCGGTGGCTTATCGCGATCAGCCTTAGATGCAAGGGACTTAGAAACACGATCCAACTGTGCCGGTAGGTTACTGCCACCAGTAACTGCTTCATATCTGCATCGTTGCTGCATGTGCTATGCACGGGTGATGGCGCTACTGCTTTGCAGAGCACCCTTTAGCAGACCCGGTAAGCACAGAGGTCAGAAACTGTAGCACGCCACTACTGATCAACATCTTGCGTAGAAGTTCAAGGGCCTGAAGGATGGTGGAAAGACGATTTCTAGAAATTGGGAGGAGTGGCAAGCGCTCGCACAGACGCGATGGGAGACAGTTGATTGTTAATCGCAATTAACGGTCATCGGACATGGTTGTGGTCGAGTGAAGTTGGATACATTTTTCATTTAGTCCGAGCGTTCAATCATCACCAGCAGGATTAAACCCTCAATATGTAGCTAATGACATATTTTATTTGTTTGAAGAAAATTCTCTTTTTTTACTGCAAACTCTTACATATTTAAACAAAAAAACATTAATGTTATTATAAACTCGCAACCATCAATTATGTCAGCAATAATGTGAAAATGGGTTAAAAAACGAAACAAGTAACCTTAAGAGTTCATGCTTGCACTTGAACTCGTCTCGAAGTTAAAGGCAAGCTGCTCCAGAGCAATGGACGCGCGCCATACGCATACAGACCGTAAGCGTGCATATCTAAAATCGATAGAACCGGACATGATCCGAGTCGAGCCGGTGCAACTACCGATAGTCGTAATAAATTATCATTCCAGCCCGAGTCGACGAGCTTCCTTTTACGACCGGCTTAGGGTGGTCCGCCATGCACACACGGAGATGCCGAGATTACTCATAGGGTGTGCAGACAGCACGGCGGCTCGACGACTTCTGTGTGCCGATCAGCGGGCTGCAGTCGGGTGCCCATTTTTCAACTCGTCCAACTCCCGTACTGTGCCGTACTAATCTGCACCACAGCATCCCGCATCGAAGTGCTACCCATGGTCGAGATCGCTGGCGCAGCACCCGAGTTTGCTCCATAAATTACTATCGGTCAATCGATAAATTCTGCAAAGTGATAATTGTACACCGCGGCTAACACACCGGCACGCTAATCGTTCGCTAAGAATCGCTGCTAGGACGGGACGGGTTAGCGAATCGCGCACACTTGGAATGATTTGTGGAGTCGTGTAAACGCCCAGGATACCCAAGCAGGCTGACTTTTCTTCTTCTACCATAGAATTTTACAAATCGTGTGGATCGATTGTTCCCTAAGCAAACCGGGAATCGACCTCACGTGCAGTATATGGAAGACCAATGTGGTCCGCAGATTCTACCCGCTCAGTACCGTGCGTGTCTTACCACTTTGACGATCATCATCATCATGAGCAGCAGCAGCATCGTTACGATGCTCGTAATCGGCTGTTTGATCGTGTTTATTTAAATTTTTCGTCCACCGCAGCCGCATGTCTCCGAGGTTCTGACATTTGCCATTTGAATACCGTTTTGTAAAGTGTGAATTCTTCCAACCTGTCACATGTATGTGTGCGTGTGTGTGTATGTATCGTTCGCAATTTAAACACCTCCGCAACAAACGTGTAGGATGATCGGCACGACTCATCTGTCTTACACACTGCAGTTTATATTTATTTGCCCATCAAACCTCGACACGAAAGATCAGGATAGTCTCGGTGTTGGTAGAAGCGAATCACTATATTCTTCCATCGTTGTCGTCAGATTGTATCGGCTCTGCATGGGGCGTGTGTCATATACAATACGAAGTGAATATCGTTCACGTGATCTCATCACAAAATATGAACTTGGTTTAGTGTTTAAACGAAAGAGTTTGAAATTTTAAATAAAGTATGAAAAAACAAAACATGTACCTAATATTCTAACACCCTTTGTACAACGTCTCTTTTCCATTGCGTAGCTTCTAAATAAACCTTAGACGCAAAGCCTATTTCTTGCAGGAAACGATGCCACCTACTCCCCTCGAATCGAAGGCGCTATAAGATACGCGACAAATCGAGCACCAAAGCGGACGGGCGATGACTTGGTCAAAATGGCTCAAATTACATGTACAGTACATGAGACGCTCTCTACCATGCAGGATAGTCAAGCAACGGATAGCTCAACAGCCATAAGAATCAACGAACTACGTTTATTTACCCAGTGGCAGACTGTGTTATCGATTCTATTCGAACATGTGCTGTGTGTTTCTGTATTTATGCTGTGTGTGGGATATCCAACGGAACACGACAGCATGTTATGCCGACGGAGGGCATTTTCATTCATTATGCTTATTATGGCCAAAAAGAAAAGTAGCAAATAGCTGAGAAAGACACTTACGACAGCACAAATGTGAGAGTTGCATTCATGAATAATCGAATATATACAACACTGGCTGTTTTCCTAAGCTGACGACATGAAACGCTTGCCGTAATTTGTAATTCATGAATGAAGCGGAAAAGGCTAACGTAGGCACAAATTGCAACACCCATTTTTACTAGCTATCGTAACGTGATCGTTACTGTCGTTTATCTTGATAGACGCTTATTGAAATGTGTGTTAATGAAAATACGAAAATCGTGTTCAGAACAGAAAATAAAACAATTTTATGATCTTTCTGAAAGCTTATGTTCAGACAGGCGCGTACGTAACGCATACAAAAGATCGCCCCTACAGAAGCGTGATTATGAAATTTAAGTCCGTTGATGTGGTGAACCCTCGGTCCAGCAATTCACGCCACCAGGAACGAAAAAAAACCAAAGCAGGCTTCAAGTGTACCGCCCTAAATCAAACCTCAGAAGCCAAAGGTATATGATCTATGGCGCAGAAGAGATGAAACAGGCATAGTTGGGAAGCGTTTCTGCTGGAAAAAGAGGCACAAAGAGAAAGCACCCCGGTTACCTCAAATCGAAAGATAAACAAATCAAAACCAATTTCCGCTGGCCGCTAGTAGTGACCGCATCGGTAATGAGCGTGAAGCTCATGCTGGTAATGTTGCGCAGCCCGGTCACCGATGGTGCTAGTGCAGGGGGTGATAAATAGTGGTTTATACCTTTAATCATTCGATGCAACCGGATACTGGTGGGTTAGGATTTATGGAATTTGTTTCCCATTGATTTCCCCCTAGAAGCGCACGGGAAATAGGGGCTTGGGGCGTACAGGAATGTGAAGCAGTACAGCACAGTGAGCTGCAGTATGCGTTTTTAAAAGAAATGAGTCTTAAATAAAATTTCCCTATCATGCTGTTTTTCGTGGATTGTTGCAGGTTTTCAAAAAAAAAAAAAAAAACAAAACTATAATTAACAAAACATCATGTTCTGGCGAATATTCAAATCACCAAAACACTTCGCGTGGTTAAAGAAAACAATGCATATTTTAATAAGATGCACAGCGTCTTCCAGAACCAAGAGCCAATAGCCTCGGGCTATTATTGTTCTTCGCCCGAAGTTCAGCTGCTCGGAATGGTGACCGAAAAAAATAAGTCGAGAAAAACCACCTCACGAAAGGTATCATAATATTATGCGTCGAAGGTTTCACTCTCATCTTGGGCAGTGCAAACAAAGGAATGTTGTGGTATGACATGCCTTGCACTCGTAAATAAAAAATGTCAAAGTAATTCAAAAAAACCGTTGAACACGATTTAATTTTATGCGTAACAATATTTTGTATGAAACCTAAGGACCAAAGTAGCAAATTTTCAATAGATTAAACACCAATTTTTTACACAAAACAACAAGAGAAAAATAGTACGATTTTGATAAAAAAAAACTTCAGCAATTTCATGTTTAAAAATAATTATTCCTAAGATTTGATCAAGTAGATTATATGTTCAAACTATGAAGCCTACCAAGCGTCTCATTTGTTTCACACTTCGTTTGGTCGAAAGAAAAAAGCAACATTGTCCAAAACGTGGTACATGAAAGCAGTTTGGAAAGTGTGCAAAAGCAGCGACATACTCGAAAGGAATGCAGTTCAGAACGCTCATACCGTTTATGGTGATTACGGCCGGTGAAGCGAGTCATTCAGCCCAAAATCACACACCAAAATGATGTTTTAATGATGCACGCAGCATCGTGAGGCCACCGGTCACCGGTCAAATCAGTGCACAGCAAGCATTTCGCCACGAATGGAATGTTTATCATTGCTTTTTTGTTTTTACATTATTATTTTGTTATGTTCATTGTTTTTGTTCAGTCTGTGCTCTTTAACGAGCGGTGCACATCGCTTTGCAGCAAACGCAATTGCATACTAGCATTTGGTATGGCTTTTTTGAGTGTGTTTGCGCTGACAAAATAACTGCATTGTTAAGGGATAGGTTTTGTTTTCGTACTCGTTAACGAATCTTCAGCAAGAAGTGGTCGGCACATTGCATGCAACATCAACGGTTATAGAACCAAGCATGAGCTGATGCAATTTATCCAATTTGAAATTTGAATTATCGATTGCATTCTTGTGTATCATAACAAACACCGAAATCCAACGGATAAACATCCTCTGGCTCGACGGTTCAGGAAGTTCGTTTATTTATCCAATGCGGTTACCTTGATCCGACCAATAATATTATAATGAAGAGCTGCATTAGTTTACTTTGTTACCGCGAGGAAGCGATGAAGAAGCAACGTCAGGTAAATGCAATCAGTAGAACCAATACTCAGTGGCAGTGCAAATGCGCTGGGATTTCGCACATACTTCTACAGCCCCATTATCGAACGTACGACTATGATAATTGTGGCGAGTTTTGTGTTTACGTTCCGCTTGGTTGTTGATTTTCAGTTCGACTCTCGGCTTACCAAAACAAAACAAAAAAAAACCGAAACGTTCACAGCACGACCGGACCGTTGCTAAAATGACCGCAGATTGACGGTTTGATTGAGATTAATGAATCAATAAAATGATGCTCCATCACGCAATCGTGAGCAGCGCGCCGTAGAAGCCGACCACTCTCGTGACCAAAGCGGCACCTATCGGTGACGGTGGTAACGATCGCTGCGAACCGGCGAAAAATGGAATATCCTCGCACAATGAAGGTGCAAAGTCGCTCCGGTTTGGTGCATCGATCCGTTTCGATATTGATGGGGAAACGGCAAAAAAAGGCACGTTAAAGTATGTCGGAAAACATTATTACAATCCAACACCGGACCGATGCAATGCGAAACTGCACCAATCAGTGGATCGTCTCACTGTTTATGCTACTAATGGCTTGCACCGCATACACGGAAGACCATGATGTCCGCTGAACATCGGTTCAGTGAAGGATACTGTCAAGCGTTAGTCCACAGGGACCACGCATTCCGTCGCAAGTGCTACAATATAGCAAGATAAATGGTTTGCAGTGCGCTGAATGATTTTGGGATTGAGCGGCTTCGACGATTGAAGACAAAATAGTTTGAACCATTCGGCAGGATGATCGATGTTTGCGTCTTGGACGGAACAGGTTGCAACGATCGTTAAGTGCCCACTGTCAAATGAGGAAATGCAATTAACTGCGATTCGGTAAGAAGCGCTGATTGCTTTCCAGTTTTTTTGGTTTGTAGCGGCTCGTTAAGACATACGGACAAACGAGAAACATTTAAGGACACTTGGTAGCGTGTCACGGTTTAGCCAATGAGTTGCTGCTTCACAAGAATTAAATCTAATACGTTGTGCCAATTATGATTTATATTAAATGTATTTTCAAAAGTTTTGAAGAAAATGCATAATCAATTCTTACCTTTTCCATCGACCGTGCCACCCGGCGATGTGTCGTTAGGCGGTGTCTCGAATGGTCGAACACGTTCCGACTCTACCACTGATCCAAACCGTACAGATGCTGAATTTTGCTTCATAAATTCTGTCGTAGTCGTCACCAACAGCGGATCAGTTGAGCTTTGCCACCTGGTAGGTGGGGATGGTTCCGAACTAATCCTTGTGATTAAGGTTACCAGCATTATCAGCACGATGACGATGATGAACGCAGTGCCCGCCACCAAGAGGCAGATCCTCCTGCGGGATGAGTACCATCGGGTGGTCATACCTACTGCCAGTAATGCTGTACGTAATCGCAATGAAACACAATCGACACCGAGGGAAGTACACCGTTTTGGGGGTCGGCGTACTTACACGTAAATTGCACACGCACTCACACACGCACACAGAAACACACACACACTAGCACAATATACCACCGTAAGCGACAGACGCTTACCGTAAGCACAACCCTTGCTGGGGTGACTTTTCGAACCGATAAAGGCACCGGCACGGATCACTATGAACCGAACTTTTGCACGTTAAAAATAATTCTCTGCTTGTACCGAACACTCGATGTATGCCAAGATGCATCGGAACGCGTCACTTTTCGCCTTACCCGGTGATATAGAAAACGAAACTTGGAACTGTCCACTTTGTCACCAGTCGAGACGGATGGTTTAAAACCTCCCTTGCACTGCACGTCGTACGTAGGCAACACGTTGGCTGGCTTTTCTTCATTTGCTTCACCGTGTGCATTCCAATTGCGAATGGTGGTGGTGCAGCTTCCAAACTGAAATTGAAAAAATATAGAATAAGGATTAAAAATACAAGAAAGAAACAAAAGAACATTAAAAAACGTCAACGTTCTGTACAACAAATTCCTTAATGCAAAGTAATAAATTGACGGTCTTTTGCGGCACAACAGCTCCTCTCAAACAGAAGACATATTCTTCTTATTTAAGGTCCAAACAAAGATATAAGTCTTTAGTGTCACGACCAAAAAAAAACTCTGTGTATATAAGATTCCTGTTGACAGCATTCTGGTAAGACGGCGCTAGCAATTTAACGCAAAAGTAGGGTAATTTTGAAACGAAAAGCTAAATGAATCATAAGTGAGCGCGTCATTTCCTCTAAAAAATTGGCACGCGACCTGATACCTTTGCACCAACAAAGAATTGTCACCGGCGCGAAGGTCTAGGCCATGGGCTAGAAATTTAAAAATAAATCCGAATGACGCATGAATTGGCGGTTTTTCTCAGCGTTAATAAATGTTCGCACTATTAAACGCCACTTGATCGTCATCTGAGAAATAAAATATGAGTATAAATTAAAAATTGCAGAAGTGGAACTTTTGCCGATGATTCATTACACGATTTAGTTTCCGTAGTATTAATAACAGAAAATCACACTATAACATAACCGGTAGCATATTATTTTTGTGTGCGTGCGAAATGAATGACGCTCTCCTCTTGTGTAACCCAAGGGAAGATCACGATCTCGGTACCAACTGCAGCACACAACAGCGCAGCACTAATTGAATTTAATTAAACATCAACAAAACATCACAACGACGGTTTTGCTTCAGCGTGTTGTACCAAAAATCTAGATCACAAACAGTTCGGTAGTGGCGAAAAACAACAGAGAATCTCTATCGACGACAAGCGCGAGCACTCTCGTTAGCGTGGTCCGATTACATTTAATTTGGCGCCATTGCACCATTTTAGCGTCGTAGGTTAGCCGACTAAAGCACGATCGCTTTCGATACGCCTTAGGGAGCGTGTACCAAGTTACGCACGTCCTCCCCGAATAGGGCGTCAAACGTTTGCGTCGGGTGAACCGATGGTACCGACGTTACGTTAGAAATCCGACAGCGATACGGGACTGGCGCCGTACGATGAATACAATTCACTTTCGACAATTTGCTCCGCTCGAGTGCAGCCGGCAGAGAATGGTCTGGATTGTTTAGATCGAGCGCTCTGGTTTTCGCTATTATTTTCGAGAATATCGTTGTTTTTCGGCAAGAACAAAAAGGCAGATTGAAAAGAGACTCAGCACGAGAGGCTAACGAGCGCACCCAATATGTTCTAATTGATCCATCGCCAACGGGAGGGTAGCCATAGCACCCGAATATGTGCGTGGCCATGGTCCAAACAAACAGAAATGGAACGTACAGCTGCCGGGAGCCGGCGTTGCGTTGCTTTAAACGTGTAGCACACGCACCGTCGCATGTTCACGGAATATTAGGATCAACGCACGGGCATCAACTAACGCAACATCTTCGGTTCTATCGGCAGCCACCGTTAAACTGTGCGTCGTTATGCTTATTCTTCGATAAGATGAAAAATACCCACACGGAGAAACTGATTCCCGCCAATTAATAATCAATTATCTAACACAGCAACCACAACAAAAAACACACACACTATATTGCCGGAAGGCTTCCCCGGGAGGAGACAACATTAGATCACGACGTTCGCACGAAGCAACATCGTTTCAAGGTTTCTCTTAACAAGCTTCTCTTCTCCAGTTTGCAAAATCCTCAATCCTTGGTAATGTATCGGTCCGCCAGAATCCTGGAGCGTACGCTGTTCGTGTGATGTTACGAGCAAGTGAAATTTTCATGGTCAACCCGCAACGGTCCGTTTGTTCGCAGTGGGTTGCCTGCGTCTCGAGTACGTTGACGCTTCTCCGAGCGCGCCTTCGCAGCGCCAGTCAAGTTCAAGTTCATTTTTCAAGTTCTCGGCCCAATCACGGCATCAACGGGTGCGGGACGCGCGGTTCAGAAACGGTGAACGTATGCGAAAGCGAAAACATAGCTAAGAGCATTCCCCTTATGAAGGCTAACGGTGGGTAAGAGATTGGCTGGACGAAAGAGAGTCAGAATACGACAATCGTAACATTGCCATCTTTAAATCTTGGCATGCGGCTACATGTATGCGGGTTTGGTATATTGGTTTAGCG
>KZ062776.1:68935-97871 GCA_002091835.1 Anopheles maculatus
GAAGATCACGATCTCGGTACCAACTGCAGCACACAACAGCGCAGCACTAATTGAATTTAATTAAACATCAACAAAACATCACAACGACGGTTTTGCTTCAGCGTGTTGTACCAAAAATCTAGATCACAAACAGTTCGGTAGTGGCGAAAAACAACAGAGAATCTCTATCGACGACAAGCGCGAGCACTCTCGTTAGCGTGGTCCGATTACATTTAATTTGGCGCCATTGCACCATTTTAGCGTCGTAGGTTAGCCGACTAAAGCACGATCGCTTTCGATACGCCTTAGGGAGCGTGTACCAAGTTACGCACGTCCTCCCCGAATAGGGCGTCAAACGTTTGCGTCGGGTGAACCGATGGTACCGACGTTACGTTAGAAATCCGACAGCGATACGGGACTGGCGCCGTACGATGAATACAATTCACTTTCGACAATTTGCTCCGCTCGAGTGCAGCCGGCAGAGAATGGTCTGGATTGTTTAGATCGAGCGCTCTGGTTTTCGCTATTATGTTCGAGAATATCGTTGTTTTTCGGCAAGAACAAAAAGGCAGATTGAAAAGAGACTCAGCACGAGAGGCTAACGAGCGCACCCAATATGTTCTAATTGATCCATCGCCAACGGGAGGGTAGCCATAGCACCCGAATATGTGCGTGGCCATGGTCCAAACAAACAGAAATGGAACGTACAGCTGCCGGGAGCCGGCGTTGCGTTGCTTTAAACTTACACGCACCGTCGCATGTTCACGGAATATTAGGATCAACGCACGGGCATCAACTAACGCAACATCTTCGGTTCTATCGGCAGCCACCGTTAAACTGTACGTCGTTATGCTTATTCTTCGATAAGATGAAAAATACCCACACGGAGAAACTGATTCCCGCCAATTAATAATCAATTATCTAACACAGCAACCACAACAAAAAACACACACACTATATTGCCGGAAGGCTTCCCCGGGAGGAGACAACATTAGATCACGACGTTCGCACGAAGCAACATCGTTTCAAGGTTTCTCTTAACAAGCTTCTCTTCTCCAGTTTGCAAAATCCTCAATCCTTGGTAATGTATCGGTCCGCCAGAATCCTGGAGCGTACGCTGTTCGTGTGATGTTACGAGCAAGTGAAATTTTCATGGTCAACCCGCAACGGTCCGTTTGTTCGCAGTGGGTTGCCTGCGTCTCGAGTACGTTGACGCTTCTCCGAGCGCGCCTTCGCAGCGCCAGTCAAGTTCAAGTTCATTTTTCAAGTTCTCGGCCCAATCACGGCATCAACGGGTGCGGGACGCGCGGTTCAGAAACGGTGAACGTATGCGAAAGCGAAAACATAGCTAAGAGCATTCCCCTTATGAAGGCTAACGGTGGGTAAGAGATTGGCTGGACGAAAGAGAGTCAGAATACGACAATCGTAACATTGCCATCTTTAAATCTTGGCATGCGGCTACATGTATGCGGGTTTGGTATATTGGTTTAGCGTCCGGGGGGGGTAGGGAAGTGAGGGAAAAAGAAACGCGTGGCATCGCAACAGGATCATGCTTTGTGTGTGCGAACGTCTCGTACATTAATAGGAACAATCGGTTTCAATAGTTCCTACTGAGCGAGTCGGATGCCGAAGGGACAATTTTTCTTATCTAGAATTAAACATCACATCGTTTGGTGTGCTGCTGCATTGAAGTATATATTTGAGCTATCTGAAAGAATGCATCATACCGTCCTGAATAGGTCAGTAATCTGCCAACTCCTTCGTCACAATAAAGAGCCTTACTGAGAATTAAGTGGACAGCGGGTTGTATGGAATAAAAAGAAAAGAGAAAACTGGAGGAAAACTTTAACACTTTAAGGTAAAATCTCGTTCTAGCAAAACAAACTTTAATAAACTTTAAACACGAGTCCTAACCGACTCTTCAAAGTAACGAATCTTGATGAATAAACTAAAGAAATTTGCATATCCCTTTGTCAGAGATATGAGATTCGCTGACTGGTTCATGGAATCCACAAAACATATAACCTAACGATGTCCAATCACTGCCGAAGCGTAGGGTACATCAATTTTAAACTCTTTTAATCCATCCTGTTGCCAATTAGGCAACATTGTGAAACATATTCATCGTACTTTATATTGATTCGTGCACGATTGGAACGCAGGCCCGCGTTAAGGCTCGTTCGTTGACTTCCTGCTTCCTTCTGCGTCTTCACGTCCCGTAGACAGCCTACGCTGCTGGAGCTTCCTTTATGTCACCATTCATGAATCTTGCTTCTTCCCATCCAACCCACAAGATTTCATCATGTTCCGTCGTCCCCATCGCCCCCAACAGATCAGTGTGAATGAGTTGTTTAGCTTGTGTTAATGTTTGAATGAATTCACAACCACCGAAAAAATGTATGAATGAAACGGAATGCATACAGCGACGAATAAAAATTAAAGAAACAAACTTGAACGTTTGGGCGTGCTGCCCGCTGTGCGGTCATTTATCCAAAATAGTACCCGAAGCGTTACCGGAAAGCGGCCAAACGACCATCGGCTGTAGGAGGTTAGCACCGTACATCGGGAAGGAATTACGACTCTTTTCCACCGACGGATTGGTGATGGCATGTTTAAGGGACTGGAAAGAACTGGAGTTCATCAAAATGCCTTTTCGAACGCAACGGTCTATCCATCCCGCACGATTGCATTTATGTTTCTTTCAGCCCCCTAACCACCTCCATCCTCGCTCATCCCCCCTTTAAGCTCATCAAACCCACGGCCCACCACCGCGTGGCCTGTCAGTTGGTGGTAAAATACAGACATCGCGGTGTGCTTTGCACATCGGATCGGCGTGCATTGCACAGTGGACGGGGTCGGGTGTATAATCCCGAGGACGATCTGCAATTTGCAAACAAAAAACCCGAAGCTATGCTCACGCGTACGTACTTTCTTTCCATCAACCCGGTGTGAGGTTTGCAGCCGGACTGGAGCGAAGTCCGCAAACGCAGCGGAGCAGAATAATGAACATCTATTTTAATTTAGTACGGTGTGGTGTCTAGTTCAGACGTCAATTGCGCATCGAAGGCGCGTCAGTTGTACGCCTCCGCAATCGTGGTACCGAGGTTGGCACGAAGATGCTGCTGGAGCTGAGAAACCGCTCAGAATTACGACCAAACGGGCTGACTGGTGGCCCATCTCCGTTTGGCACCGTTTCTCATTCGTGGGCACACATTTTGGGATGCATTCCGGATGGTTTAGGATCGGGTGAACATGATAGGTCATGACGGGCTGGCCAGTCCCGAGAGTGGACCAGTTAATAGAGAAATATATCGACATTTAACATAATTTATTCCCACTTCCCACCATCGGGCAAACCGTCTCCAGTGGCGGACGCCAGACTTGCAGCACGCGTGCTTGGAAGCAGCTCGCGAACGTAAACGATAAAAATGCAATTTGCATAATTGAAATAGTGAAATAGATTAGATCTCCTAAAGATACCCGGGTGCCGGGTGAAGAAAACGAGCGTGATGAATCAAGCGACGGTAGGAAGAATCCGCCCGATGGTATGGTAGGGCCAGTGCTAACAAGCGTTTTTTGCGTTGAGCGTTGAAGAATGCTAGATGCGTGATGCTTGGAATCCATTTGTGCCACAATTATCTTGCGTCGAGAAGCATCGTGTTCGCTTTGGCGGGTGAAGATAGTTAACTGTTGCAGAGAATTACGACCATTTCTAGCTGTCAGTGGACCTGATGCTTTGCGCTCGATAGTTGGATGGTGGTGAAGGGTTAACAATGTGGAGCAACTAGCAAGCTTGGAACCACGGTCGGTTAAGATCATGATCAGACAACTACGTTTGGTCTAGATTCAGCCCAAATTACGCTAGGCAAATTATTTTTCCGCCAAATATTTTGCCCAAACTCATCAATCGTTCACCGAATCGATTGATTTGGCCGTGTGAAATGATAATATACACTGCCAAATGCATTTACGCTTTGATTGATCGTGTCAAAGAATGTTTGAATCGCCTGTTAAGTGATTGCTCTGCGCTGACAACTGGATGGAGATGGATTGATCGGCGATCAAGATCATTAAACGGTATGGAACTGCTACTAAAGGAATTAAAATCTACGCACCGAGCACACGTCGTCCAACGGCCTAAACTACGCACGCACAACTCCGGAATCAATTTAAACGAAACGCTGGCGGTACATGCAACCGATCAATCGTACGACATCAATTGACACATCGAAAGCTTGCTTGGGGCCGATAGCTAGGTTCGGTGCTCGATGGCGACGACTAGTTTATGCTACCGTTTCGCTACTTCCAGCCAAGTGATGCTGGTTTTACTCGGTGCACATTTACCATAAGCGGCCACCCCGATACGTGTCGTGGCAAACCGGTAGTGTAGACTTTTTTCCAACACGTCCATGAAAGCACGACATCTTCTCACCCGGCACAGGCAACGGTCTGCTACAGACGGCTCTACAAAGAGAAAAATGCCGCCCGAAACGCAACGCCACAAAAACTGACGACCACCGGCCTGTTTCGTTTAATCAGTTTTTGATGATCCCATCCAATTATGACCACCGTTGGGTGGTGATGCGTGGACGGTTTGCCCGACTGAACGACCGTCCACTGGCAGCATAAATCGAAAACAATCGGAGCATAAGGAGCAGGGTGCAATGATTGTGCCGAATGGATGGAGCGCGCGGATCGATAAATCTAAATTATTAGGTCGTGACTTTCGCTGTCAGTTTTCTGCCCGGGCCGGGCGTGAATAGATTTAGTCCTTTTGCGGGTCCACCGGCATCAATGCGGGCTAGACGCGTGGCCCCCGGTTTGTTGCGGTACACACTTTATGACGCCAGCCAACGCACGAACCTACGAAGATAAATGGTTCGTCCCGAACCCCTGGTTGCACACCCCATCGCTCCCCTTTAATGGGTGTCTTTATTAGAGTAATCTTGAGGATCTTTGGCCGTGCAACTGTGGGATGCGGGAAACATTAAAAAAAAACCAAGCGCGCCACGCACTCACACAGAGACACACGCGGTGCTTAAAGTACCGTTTCTCACGCGACATCCGAAAGTCCTACGCACGATGCACACAAACGTCAATAATCCATCAATTGTCGCATTAATCAGACGACGGAACTGGGGCGGGCAAAAGTGCGTGGGGTGCCTGAAACCGTCGGCACGCAAACGGCGGGATGCATCCCACAAACGAAGGCGCACGCGGGAACGGATGAGCGTGGTGTCGCATCCCGAAAATGGGCGTCGAATTAATTTTGGCATTAAACACAGTCCCTGAGACTGCGCGATTACATCGGTGCATGCATTGTCATTTTGCGTACTGTGAATTCCGATTCGGATTGCGTTTGCAATTGCGTAACCTTCATCAGTCACGTGCCCACCAACAAGGCAGAAGAGGGCAATTGGCCTGAAGCAAATGGCGAGCGCACACCAAATGCACGCATATGCATTTATTGAGAAGAGCAAAAACTCTCACCACAAATAAGCCCACAGGCACCTGAAGATGCAAAAAAAAAACCAGCATACACACATTTATTCAAAATCGACGCCCTCGAACTCGTGCTGACCCGGTGATCGAGTAATTTATGGCCGGGTCAGGACCTGCCGCCTTACAATATGTGATCGGCTGCGGTAGGTTCCACGTAGTACGATCTCTAAATGATTCTAAAGTTCACTAACTCTGGCTGCGGTGTGCGTGTGTGTGGATGATAATGAGTTATTGGCGGCAAGCGATACATACAAAAAAAAAGACTGCTGCATTAACAATCTTTATGCATGCGATCGATATTAAGTCCGGTCTGAATGGGCACTGCGATCAATATTATAGAATGAGCTCGTTACGCGTCTATAGCCTATACGCAAGGTCCAGGTGACACAACTTCAGAAGACTCTATAATTGGATCGAATCAGAAGTCGATGGTCATCGGTTTTTATGGACCTTACCGTTGATGCAATAAATACTGCACCTAATGGCATTGAACGGAGCGTCCTACCAATGGCCGGGAGTGCAATAAATGAGATAACTGGGACATTACTTCCGAAAACTACAACTCCACACTTCCAGCATTATATTGCCATAAATGATTACGTGAGTCTTCCGGTATATGCAGTAACATAAGTCACCGGCAAACCGTATCCTCTTGCCCGTAGGTGCCAAATCATAGCCCACGCCATAGTCTATCTAGTGTTGCAACACAAATACACAAATGAACCTATTGATGAGGGCTCGAACCCGTCAGTACAGCGTAGAGGTTTTAATGTTGGGATGCAGACTGCATCCAATACCCGACGTCTAACGTTGGCCGAGTCGTTTTTCGTGAATGAAACGGACCCAAACGCAAACGCAATCAGCTAAAGCCCTTGGTTTTAGCATTTCATTCAAACTTTTCGCTGTTAGCGTTCCCATTCGTTGGTTTTGTGGCGGGGAAACTTGCCAGGATACACAGGGCACCTAAAATGGGCAAGCGTAAAATGACATTTTATGCGATAGTCTAGCCAGCAAGCAGCTTTTGACCGGTATGAGGATTAGTATTTTTTTAAACAACAAGCATACACACATTTATTCAAAATCGACGCCCTCGAACTCGTGCTGACCCGGTGATCGAGTAATTTATGGCCGGGTCAGGACCTGCCGCCGTACAATATGTGATCGGCTGCGGTAGGTTCCACGTAGTACGATCTCTAAATGATTCTAAAGTTCACTAACTCTGGCTGCGGTGTGCGTGTGTGTGGATGATAATGAGTTATTGGCGGTGTGCGATACATACAAAAAAAAGACTGCTGCATTAACAATCTTTATGCATGCGATCGATATTAAGTCCGGTCTGAATGGGCACTGCGATCAATATTATAGAATGAGCTCGTTACGCGTCTAGAGCCTATACGGAAGGTCCAGGTGACACAACTTCAGAAAACTCTATAATTGGATCGAATCAGAAGTCGATGGTCATCGGTTTTTATGGACCTTACCGTTGATGCAATAAATACTGCACCTAATGGCATTGAACGGAGCATCCTACCAATGGCCGGGAGTGCAATAAATGAGATAACTGGGACACTACTTCCGAAAACTCCAACTCCACACTTCCAGCATTATATTGCCATAAATGATTACGTGAGTCTTCCGGTATATGCAGTAACATAAGTCACCGGCAAACCGTATCCTATTTCCCGTAGGTGCCAAATCATAGCCCACGCCATAGTCTATCTAGTGTTGTAACACAAATACACAAATGAAGCTATTGATGAGGGCTCGAACCCGTCAGTACAGCGTAGAGGTTTTAATGTTGGGATGCAGACTGCATCCAATACCCGACGTCTAACGTTGGCCGAGTCGTTTTTCGTGAATGGAACGGACCCAAACGCAAACGCAATCAGCTAAAGCCCTTGGTTTTAGCATTTCATTCAAACTTTTCGCTGTTAGCGTTCCCATTCGTTGGTTTTGTGGCGGGGAAACTTGCCAGGATACACAGGGCACCTAAAATGGGCAAGCGTAAAATGACATTTTATGCGATAGTCAAGCCAGCAAGCAGCTTTTGACCGGTATGAGGATTAGTATTTTTTTTTTTATACAATCTCTCATACACAGGGGCAGGATTATTACATTCGATGGTTGATTTGAATGGGCCAGCTCCATTCATGGTAGAGTTGGTTGGCTGTACTGGCTGGGTTCGGGGAGGAATTTCCGACACAGTAGCGGCAATGCGTCGGCTGTCGATCTAATGAGACGTAGCGGTTGACCTAATGAGATAGATGACCAATGGACAGACTACCATAACAACCTAATCAGCTAACCGATTTAGCGTTTGGGCGTATTTGGATCGAACCGGAGTGGCAATGCAAATTTGACTTATGCAAACATTATATCGACGAGCAATGCGGTATGGCCTTCTCTCATAAATAAATAAAAAAATAAACATTACACCGGAGCTGAGACACAGTTAAGCTGCTGCTGAGCGGTTTAAGGGTTCCAATGCTTACGGAATGCTTTATAAACGAACCTTAGACAGTTTCGCTGTAGTTAGACCACGGCCATAATGTCGCGCAGCTACTCTCTTTCTATCCTTTTGCAGCTTGTGTTTGTGGTGTTTGTGCCGCTACCAAATATTTTAAATCACCATCGAACGGTGCAACTAACAGCTGGAATACAAAGGAATCCTCGTTCGATCCATATCCAGATGAGGTTCATCTTTTGCTGTTGAACAAACCGAATAACGAAATCACCTAGTAAGTAGCTCGTGCTGTTGCGTCGCTTGAAGTTAAATATATCTGCAAATTAGAAAATAAAATAAGGTATTAATTTCAATCCCTTCAATCAAAGCACTGTTAAAATAGTACCCCGTGTTTTAAGCTATTGTCTGAAGTTGTATTTTAACTTCAAACTCAGATTGCTCCTTTAATTTTGGAACACCAGTTCAATCTGGTTCCATTTGTTTGCCACTGGTTGAAGTAACCAACAAAAAAAAAGGTTTAACTTTCTCTAATGCTCTAGCTGCTAAAATGCACCCTACCAGAATGTGTATTAGATGCGAGATTTTGCTCCGGCACCGCTCAAAGCTGGCGAAACTTTAGTGTAAACACATCGTTTGACTCAGCCACGTTCCATTTCGATCGTCATTCCATCGCCGATCGTTAGACAACTCAGAAACCAGACGTGTGAGAGTAAATTTCGCAAAGTTTATTAAATTCGATCCTCCGTGTTCCTGGGCGCCAGCCATCGTTACTACCAGCACGCGTTCCGGGGTATGCACAATTTAGATCATAGTTTACCTGTCCTAAATCGCGCATCCATGCTCTTCGACACACGATTTGTGAGGCAATCGCAAGTTTGGCAGACTAGGCGAGTGAGCCGTAGCCTAAATACACTCCCACGAATTGTCAGTCGGTGGAAGATTGGAATCTATCGGTTTTGTCGCAGCAACCTAGACTAATGATCTCATGCTTATGGACAACAATGCCCGCCACATTATTAACGTTTTTAATACCATATCTGTGTGACTCCTAAACCTACTTACAAAGAATAACAGATATAAATCACAAACTAAAGCATTTTCTCTGTATCCCAACATCGGATGGTCGGATGTTTAACCATGCGGTGGCTTACTGTTTCTGTGAATAGCATACTTCAGCAAATATGTCTCGTATGTCTAATATTTCCTACGCTTGGGTAGTGGACTGTAACTGGAAAACCTTTAGGGACCTCAATATTTTCACTGGAATTCAACCCATCAAGCCAGTTCTGCATACTGAGGCACATTCCCGAGAGTAATCTGGCACGACTCTGTGTTGACTGTGAAACACTTCTAAGGAATGGATCTCACACCATTGTAAACGTTTGTCAGGGTGCTCTCACCATTGTAAGAATCGAAACCGAACCCCAACGCGTGTTAAGTGTACCGCGAGCTCCAGGGAAACTCAAGGAAGAATCCGATCTCCATATCACCTGACACATGTGCAACTGCAGGCAATCGCGTGGTCGACTCACGCAAGAATTATGCAAGTAATTGCTTCTGACGAGTTCCACCAAATCCCGAAAGGGCCATTTTTGAAAGGACTGTGCCGGCACTGACACCGCACACCCACGGGGAAGAGAAATACGAAGTGCATAAATAATCCGCTAGCCCACGGTGAAGACCGTCGCGGTTTCGGGTACGATCGAAACACACCACCACCCATTGCCAGCATCTTTGCCCTCGGCCGTGTCGGTGAACAGCTGTCCAACAAACAAAAAAATGTTACACCTCTTGAAGAAATGCCGCTCCTAGCGGGACTCAACGCTTAACCATGGCACGTTCTCAAATTAAGAGGCCAAGATAAATGTTTAGATAAAGTCAGATTAGGTTACGCCCAAGAGGATCGACGATCGCCGAGGTAATGCAAATGATGCCAGGTGGAGAAAGAAGTAGAGTACGAACGCTAGAAATATCTCTTCATACTGATCCTCGCAGCACCAGCATTGGCAGGTCTGGCAGATCAGACGAACAAACGCAGCGTCAGAAATTGCTACAACATTCATCCGAATCAAAAGAGTACCACAGCCCATTAGTAGTTTTATTTCCGCAAAAAAAATGCTAGATAAAACATACAATTTTTGCCAACGATTCTTGGGAACCGCGTTCCAGGGAACTATGTACAGTGTTGCTAAGCTGTTTTCTACGAAACTGGAAAGCAATATGAAGAGTTTGGTACGTGCAGTATGTACGGTTTAGTTCCCACCTATCAGATGGCGGTGATTTAAGAAGTATCAGAACCGCACGCTCCACCGATCGATCTACTTCATTCCATACCGTCGTCAACTAATTGGCAAACCACCTCGATTGCATTCTTGCGATACGATTGCAGGTCCATATGTCTCGCCGTTTGCAATAGTCCACTGAAAAGGAAACGTATCCATTGCGATCGCTATCAGAATATTTATTTTACTCTCTCACTCTCCGCGGCCTGAAGTGTGGGAAATTGGAAACCTGGGGTGCTGGCTTGGGAACAAAAAACTAGATTCGCATCTGGCGGAGATAGGATCCACCGATAGTGTGACGAGACGGGCAAACGCGAGACTACTGCTGTCTAAGGCTAGACTATACGCTACAGTCTACTTTTAGACCGAACCGCTTGCCAACGAGTGGCTAGACACATTACAGCACCCGTGTTCCGGGGTTCCACCGTTACCCATCCCGTTTACGGAATGTATATGTAGTTTGTTTTAGTTACTTTACTTCAACAGACTTTTTTTCCCTTCCCAAGTCCATGTTTAACTCACGCGGTGTGGTTTTTCTTTTAATGTTTTCCGCATTTCCCACCACGGCTGCAGGCGCTCCGGGACGGCACTGACAGATGATGCTGACGCCATCAAGATTTAGACTTTCGCTTTCTGTGAGAGGGCAAGTGTCGTACGCTCTCGCTTGTTGTTTTTTTTTTTCATTCTTCCACTGTCTATGGTGAAAGAAAGTCGTCACCGGAACGGTAACGATGCCTATCGGACGCAAGAACTGCTAGACATCGTGATTACGATAGCACTAGCGCCAATGTGCAAATCACAGAAGAATCCACATGGCTGTTTATAATGATGGGTACGCTTTCTGCTGCTACTACTACTAGCGCAAGATAATATCACAAAATCAGAAACTGCAGAATGAACACAATTCAAACGTTCAATACATTACAAACGCTGTAGCTGCAACAAAATTCGAATAAAAAAATGGAAACATTAAATAGGAAACAACCGAACCGGCGCACCGTACCGCTGCCTCACGCTACCGGTAGAGGTTATTGACAGGCCGCTTCCTCGACGTAACGTTAAACACTCCAATCCAAGTGGATGCCGCAAAACAGAAGTCAGAGGAAGCGGCAACCTCAAGAGGGTTTTAAGCGAATTTTCAAGGTTGACTGTGAGGAGCGCTAAATTTAAACCGCGTTCGCTTTCGATGAAGCTCGAGAAGTCGATCAGGTTGCGTGCCTCAGTCGTCGATGCGCATTCGTGTGGATATGTATGCGATCGTTGTAAATTCCCGGTAACGTAGTAACGCGTAAGTGCGTACGATTGTACGGGGACGAAGATTGGAGGGTTAGACACGACCGATGACGCAGGGTGTCCCAAAAAAGGAAATGTCATGTATGGTAAGGGTAAGACTTTGAAGCCGGTCATTGCTCGAATGCGTCCACTAGCGGATACAATGGCGCCGATTATGTGGCGAATTGACAACACTTTCAAGGGACAGTTTGTTTTGGTAAGGTGTATGCACAATTTAGATCATAGTTTACCTGTCCTAAATCGCGCATCCATGCTCTTCGACACACGATCAGCATTTGTGTCGCAATCGCAAGTTTGGCGGACTAGGCGAGTGAGCCGTAGCCTAAATACAACTCCCACGAATTGTCAGTCGGTGGAAGATCGGAATCTATCGGTTTTGTCGCAGCAACCTAGACTAATGATCTCATGCTTATGGACAACAGTGCCCGCCACATTATTAACGTTTTTAATACCATATCTGTGTGACTCCTAAACCTACTTACAAAGAATAACAGATATAAACCACAAAATAAGCATTTTCTCTGTATCCCAACATCGGATGATCGGATGTTTAACCATGCGGTGGCTTACTGTTTCTGTGAATAGCATACTTCAGCAAATATGTCTCGTATGTCTAATATTTCCTACGCTTGGGTAGTGGACTGTAACTGGAAAACCTTTGGGGACCTCAATATTTTCACTGGAATTCAACCCATCAAGCCAGTTCTGCATACTGAGGCACATTCCCGAGAGTAATCTGGCACGACTCTGTGTTGACTGTGAAACACTTCTAAGGAATGGATCTCACACCATTGTAAACGTTTGTCAGGGTGCTCTCACCATTGTAAGAATCGAAACCGAACCCCAACGCGTGTTAAGTGTACCGCGAGCTCCAGGGAAACTCAAGGAAGAATCCGATCTCCATATCACCTGACACATGTGCAACTGCAGGCAATCGCGTGGTCGACTCACGCAAGAATTATGCAAGTAATTGCTTCTGACGAGTTCCACCAAATCCCGAAAGGGCCATTTTTGAAAGGACTGTGCCGGCACTGACACCGCACACCCACGGGGAAGAGAAATACGAAGTGCATAAATAATCCGCTAGCCCACGGTGAAGACCGTCGCGGTTTCGGGTACGATCGAAACACACCACCACCCATTGCCAGCATCTTTGCCCTCGGCCGTGTCGGTGAACAGCTGTCCAACAAACAAAAAAATGTTACACCTCTTGAAGAAATGCCGCTCCTAGCGGGACGTTGCCGATTGCACATGGAAGCGAGAGATTCTACGTGCCCGAGAGGGCATGCACGATAAATTAGTTCTATCAGTTAGTTTATGGTGTTTATGAAAAGTTAATTCCACCCGCTGTCCAGAATTCACGGGAAGCGCTCGACTGCGGTATTTCCTCGCGGGGACGATTGTGCAGCAGCATTCGCTCGTTACTGCGCCCAAAGCACACGAAAATCGGTGCGTGTGAACCGTTACCGGCAAACCTTGGATAACACCCGCATCTAGCCGCCCGCCAAACGATTTCATTTGCCACCATCGGGTAACGATTCGCGAACGTTATTTACGGTGTGTCTCAGAATCATCCTTTGCCGGTGCGTTGGCCATCTAAGTTCCAACCTCCTTCGTCAGAACTTCGACGATGTCGGGCGAAGTTGTCTAATCTTTGCTCCACTTTGCAACACCGTGACTAAACTCGCGCACGTTTCTCACATTGACATTTGTTGCACACCGCAGGGGGACTTGAGTCACAGTCGCGGGAAAGGTGCTCAAAGTTGGTACTGAAAACCGGCAAACCGGTTTAAAAGTAAAGCAAAAAACAGTTGGTCGGCAAACCGGTTTAAAAGTAAAGTAAAAAACAGTTGGTCCAAATGCAGTTGATGCTTGAATTATTTCCGATGATATCTGAACCGTCAAAATGGCAAAAGGAAATGCTCGATTAGGAGCCGTTAAGTTCCAGCTGATTGGAGCCGCTTTCGTTCGGGTGCGTTCTCCTTAATTCTCGGGAGCTAAAATAAAATTGAGGCAAAAAAATCGTATCAGCATGTGAATTCGCCCGATGCAGATTGAGCCCAAAGGCGCATATCTCCATCCCCGCACACCGGGGAGCCTTCAAAAGTATTTGCAAAATCGATGATAATCGGCAATAAATTTGAAGATTGGTTTATTTTGCTTCGTTGTCTAATTCGATCGATAGCGGCATGCGATTGCGGATGTGTTTGAAACAAGGGAAGAAATGATCACATCCCGGCGTTGAGCGAGTCAGCCAGCAATAGAAGGAAATGAAAAAAAAACTAAAAACAACAACGCAGACCACAACGGACATTAGGTTGGACAACGAATGGCAGCTCATAGATACCTACACCTACCCTCTTAACAGCTTACCAAGACGATCAACACGTCGCGATCGTCGGTGAGTTTTTGGCAAATGTGTCTATCCGCAAATTTATCGGTCCACCCGCAAGAATGACGCCCACCGGCCGTCCATAGTTTTGTTTCCCGCGCCATTGAATGCCCTCGAATGAGTGAGTAAAATAAAGGAAGCAAGTGGCAGAATTAGCATAGGAAAATGGTGAAACTAAAGAACGCCTAATTAACAGCTCGGTAGGCAGACCGGGGATGAGCTGAGGGATAGCTGTGTTAATCGTTTCATCGTTTGAGCCATTCTTTTCGCACTATAAACCGGAAGTCTTCTTTCCAAATCTGACCAACTGATTGGAAAAAGAGTTTTTGCCAAGAGCGAGAGAAGAGAGTAGTTTCATAATAATTGTTTAGAAGCTAAAGAAATTAGCAGCAAATTGCTGTTAAACGTTTTTGGCACTTTGAATATTTGGGGAGAAAATTTCTTTATAAATAAAACACGCTGAGTAATGAAGTAAATATCTGAGAACTATTCGCGCTTTTGCCTCTCCAGTGGTAAAACATCTATCTCTATTCCCTGTTCGGCTTAAAGAAATGAGCAATGGTACTTGGCAATATCTTATGAGAATGAGTATACACTTCAGCTAGACGGTGGACTAAGTCCTATGAAATAATCCACTTTGGTGGCAACTGGCAACTCCATACATAAGATACGATATCTCGAAGACAGGTCAATAAAGGTATCGTGATGATAAAACGTAACGAAAGCTGAAGGCTGTCATGTGTCTAGCACGTACAGACCATAGACGGAATTGGATATTGCCTTAATAGTGCGAAAGAATACCCCATAGCAAGGTTAAGCTGAAACCTTCCTCCCGATCGGTTCGCCGGAGTAGTAGTGGACTTCAAAATCTTCAGTTGCAATCTGTCATCGGACGTTCCACTGTGGGAGCTTATAATTGACATTTTTCGTAAATCCTGTTGACAGTTTAAATGTACCCGTTCCTAGCGAGAGAAAAAAAAAAAAGCAAATGTAGACGGTCGTACGTTGCCTGAAGATGAAATGCATCGATAGTGTCCCAACACTGCTAAAGTCGCTGTCATTTTGGTCGAGACTTCGAAACTCAACACAATCGAGATGAGTGGAGTCTGCGGCCGTCTAGTGGAAACCATACTGCATCGAGTTCTACGTCTGCTCACCGCCAACAAACCCGGTTAATCTTTTAAAGCAAATGAAAATCTACACCGTTCACGACCAACTTCTTCATTGACATACCGAATTCCTACCGCGGAGCAGGCAAGACGCGAGCGCTGAACGACGAGATTAATTCCTGAAATATTTTTCCTCATCCAAATCGCTGCTGTTAACCTGAGTGTAATCGAGCTCTTGCACCCTAGCACACAGCTTAACAGCCCCATTGACAGTATGGTTTAATGCCAGCTTAATGACACCCTTAACGGTGCGAAAACAATGCGAATGTTTTGTTGTCTAATTCGATCGATAGCGGCATGCGATTGCGGATGTGTTTGAAACAAGGGAAGAAATGATCACATCCCGGCGTTGAGCGAGTATTAAGCCAGCAAAAGAAGGAAATGAAAAAAAACTAAAAACAACAACGCAGACCACAACGGACATTAGGTTGGACAACGAATGGCAGCTTGTCAACAACCATTCGCAGTTAACGGAATGGTTTTCCTAAATACCAATAAATCCAATGTTATTCTGGACATTTTTTCCATGTATTTTGCAACGTACTGTATCGGGTATAAAAATATCTCATAAATTAGGGATGAAGCATTAGCATTATTTATTATTCAAATATTATACTTTAAATATAAAGTTCAGCTGTGAAGCTTTTAGCTTATCATTATATTCGTATAAAAGTGATAAGCTAAGGCGGATGCACAAATATGGGTAATACCAGAAGGACGGTGTGCCAAGACGATCAACACGTCGCGATCGTCGGTGAGTTTTTGGCAAATGTGTCTATCCGCAAATTTATCGGTCCACCCGCAAGTATGACGCCCACCGGCCGTCCATAGTTTTGTTTCCCGCGCCATTGAATGCCCTCGAATGAGTGAGTAAACTAAAGGAAGCAAGTGGCAGAATTAGCATAGGAAAATGGTGAAACTAAAGAACGCCTAATTAACAGCTCGGTAGGCAGACCGGGGATGAGCTGAGGGATGGCTGTGTTAATTTTTTTTTTTTTTTTCGTTTATTTATAGAGGCTTTGGGTCTCATAGTCCTCATTCGCCTCTTTTCTGTCTATTGTTACATGTGTGGTACAACTATTGCGAGTGTGGCTAATCTATTACATGAAATTCTTATAATGGTAAAACTATTGTGCGTAGAATTTAAATTTCTCGGTACAGGTTGCTGATGCGTAAAAATCGGATGAGGCGGTTCTGCTGTTGTTTGTCGGGTGATAGTATGATGGCTAGGTCGGTATCGAGTTGGCAGGTGGCTCGGTGTGTAGTGTATCCATGGCAATCGGTAAGGATGTGGCGGACCGTAATGTCGACGCCACAGAAGCTACAAAGTGGTGGACTGGATCTAGGCTGTGTTAATCGTTTCATCGTTTTGAGCCATTCTTTTCGCACTATAAACCGGAAGTCTTCTTTCCAAATCTGACCAACTGATTGGAAAAAGAGTTTTTGCAAAACGCGAGAGAAGAGAGTAATTTCATAATAATTGTTTAGAAGCCAAAGAAATTAGCAGCAAATTGCTGTTAAACGTTTTTAGCACTTTGAACATTTGGGGAGAAAATTTCTTTATAAATAAAACACGCTGAGTAATGGAGTCTGAGAACTATTCGCGCTTTTGCCTCTCCAGTGGTAAAACATCTATCTCTATTCCCTGTTCGGAACACAAACGCTGCCGGCGTAAAGATTACGATTATTACTCATCCTGATGTCTCCGGGGCGCAGGCTCCGGGATATCCGAACAGACTCGGCCGAAACTCAACCCGGCACGGTAGTGCGTCCAACATCTATATTAATATTTTCTCATCAAGTCAAAGCTTCTTCGGTTTTGCGACGTGTGCGGATGTCTTGGGAGACAAGACAAAAACAAAACCATACGCAACCTGAAACGACGCACAGTAGATATGACGACGGTTTCGGATTGAACAGGAACGACATTGAGTGGAAACAACTGTTTTCAAGGATTTTGGTTCGGCGAAGGTTTTCAACACTTTGTTGCACATGTGTACAGTGTTTTAGCTCAGGACCTTAAGTTAAAAAAACCCTCAGTCCATGTGGTTTCTTGCACATCTGCATTTCCGTCGCGGAATGTAGATGTCAGAAAGTCTAGTGCAGAAGATGCTGCTGCTAGCCATGACGTACACTATCATTTGAAGCTGTCTTCGCAACACTTCCCGAACGGGCAGCTCTGGGAAATTATTTCCCACCCCACAACTGTTCAGCATGGGGTTATGAAGTTTGGCATTTGTTAATATGTTTTAGATACACTAAATTCCTACTTCAAGTACATCCTTCAGAAAGCGCTCTCACAGTACGCGGCATCCCCGGACAATGGAATATTTATTGGTATTACATTCTCATCACATGACAACCGGTTGAAGTGGGTGCAGAATTATGTAGATTAAGTGAGATTCTGCATCGCTGCACCGTACACTCGGCAGGGTCACTTATTTATGGACAATTTCCAAGCGCAGACTCACAGAGACCGACCCTTACGCGCCATTTTTGTGGCCACGCACCGATATGTTTATGCCTTTCAAGATAATTCGATGGATTTTATTTAATGGATTGAGACATTCCACAAACCATAGGACATCTTCCTTTGCCGAACATAAGCAAATGTAGACGGTCGTACGTTGCCTGAAGATGAAATGCATCGATAGTGTCCCAACACTGCTAAAGTCGCTGTCATTTAGGTCGAGACTTCGAAACTCAACACAATCGAGATGAGTGGAGTCTGCGGCCGTCTAGTGGAAACCATACTGCATCGAGTTCTACGTCTGCTCACCGCCAACAAACCCGGTTAATCTTTTAAAGCAAATGAAAATCTACACCGTTCACGACCAACTTCTCCAAAACAACAATGGGATGATAATCAATAATCGTGAGTTATTGTTCTCGGCCCAGCTTGGGTTTTTTTATATTGCTCGCACACACGCACGAACAAACGAAAACAAAAAAACAAACAACGTAATTTGTTGGGGGGCCCAAAGTTTAAAAGGAAAACATGGAAATTTCACAATTTATTTGAATACTAAATCAATAACGCATTTGAAAAGGGCAAAGGGCTGTTTTTAATTTAGCTGAGTGGAAGTAAATCGTCGGTGGTTCCGTTTGTCGCTAGTTTTTGATGCTCAATTTATCATTTTTATTACACGAGAAAAAAAAATTAATAAGACTCGATGCAGACACAACTATTTGCGTTGAGCCATCCTAGCAGCATCGCATCGACTTCCATTAACGCCGTTTTATGGATTTATTGAAAGTAATAAAATAAGTCGCCGACGTATTTAAGGACATTCCCTTGCCATCATCAATTTTGCTAGCGACGATTAAATGGATTTCTTAACAAAACACAACCAGCGTCGACGTAGGACGCCTTCGGTGACTGCAAGGACCACTGCAAGGAATCTTGAAAGGAGAACAAAAGGCACCCATCACCTAGCCGCTGACATTGGCGAATTGGTTTCATCTTTTACGCTTAGTCGATAGTGCAAGGACACGGCAGTGGCTGAGCCTCTTGTCATACTAAGTGCGATTATTCTCAGTACTTTTTCCCATCCCGGCAGTGCGAACGCGATGAGTTATTACAACCGGCCAACCAGCCACCACATCTGGGTGCGCATTTTGTCACAGCTTCGCAGACATTACGCAACGGTGCAACATGATGCGACCAGTGCGTACCCGCGACCGTATGCGAGTGCGACAACTTTGAAGGAGAGGGCATCGGCAAAATATGACATCGGGTGTGTGGAACACCCGTGTTCCAATTCGGCCTTGGTGGCGATTTATAGTGTCCCGCGTTCATGGTTGCACGAAAACAAAAGTAACACGAACACAAACGCTGTCGGCGTAAAGATTACGATTATTACTCATCCTGATGTCTCCGGGGCGCAGGCTCCGGGATATTCGAACAGACTCGGCCGAAACTCAACCCGGCACGGTAGTGCGTCCAACATCTATATTAATATTTTCCCGGGCGGCGACAGGATGAAAAGTGCATTAATCAAGGGTTCGGCATTCGCTGATCGGTTTTCTACACCTCTCGGTTTCGCACTCGCGATGAAGGTGAAATGGAAATCAGTCCAACTGTGACCGAAGCAGGACCGAAATCACAAACAAACACACTGCCTTTTCCGTCGTCTGGCGAAGGGTACCCGGTTTCCCATTAATCATTGCTGTCGGCGCGATCGTTACAATTATGCAATTGTTCTTATTCTGAAATGGTACTGCTTATGTGATGGTGATACGGTGCATTAAATACTGGGCATTTGTGGTGAGAGATACTGGTCAACTTACAACTACTAGGTCACATTTTAAAAATTGTAAAAAAAATGTATTTTTGGAAAATCCTTAATATACATTTTTGAGAGATAAAAATCCCATAAGTGGGTGCAGAATTATGTAGATTAAGTGAGATTCTGCATCGCTGCACCGTACACTCGGCAGGGTCACTTATTTATGGACACTTTCCAAGCGCAGACTCACAGAGACCGACCCTTACGCACCATTTTTGTGGCCACGCACCGATATGTTTATGCCTTTCAAGATAATTCGATGGATTTTATTTACGCGTTCATGGTTGCACGAAAACAAAAGTAACACATGTAATGGCAAACCGTTTTTGATCGAAAGTGAAAAGACAAGATGTTAAAAAATGGCTTCATTCCGGGTGAAACCAATGCGCAAGAAAGTTACAGAGACCCGGGCGGCGACAGGATGAAAAGTGCATTAATCAAGGGTTCGGCATTCGCTGATCGGTTTTCTACACCTCTCGGTTTCGCACTCGCGATGAAGGTGAAATGGAAATCAGTCCAACTGTGACCGAAGCAGGACCGAAATCACAAACAAACACACTGCCTTTTCCGTCGTCTGGCGAAGGGTACCCGGTTTCCCATTAATCATTGCTGTCGGCGCGATCGTTACAATTATGCAATTGTTCTTATTCTGAAATGGTACTGCTTATGTGATGGTGATACGGTGCATTAAATACTGGGCATTTGTGGTGAGAGATACTGGTCAACTTACAACTACTAGGTCACATTTTAAAAATTGTAAAAAAAATGTATTTTTGGAAAATCCTTAATATACATTTTTGAGAGATAAAAATCCCATAACTACCCAAAACCAATATACCAAGTTAAAAAAAAAACTAGTTCAAACCCACGATACTGTTCAGACGACACCGCGCGTCCAGGCACCCCCGAAAGTGACCAGCGAAAACATAATTCATGTGCATATTTACACGTCCCACATCAACCACCACCCCTACCACACCCGGCTTCATCGATGATGAAAGATGGCGTAATACTTGTAACACATTTGTGTGGCCCTTTTATCAACCGGCGCGCACTGGTACGCAGCGGGCCCAGTTTAAGTGGCCCAACATGCGTGTAAATTGCTTACAGCTGCACTGAATGTCACCGCATCGCAACCAAAGGACGACCCGTGTACCCTTAACGCACAATGCTTTACGGTAGTGATAGATGGCAACACTGGGTGGAAGAAGAAAAACCTCCAAAACCAAGCTGACCTTCGGAAAGCGATTCTTGCCAACGCATCCGAGCCAACCTCCCCAACGAAAGGAAAGTCATTAACGAGCATCAGGATTTCGGAAAGTGTTATAAATTGTGTCCTGTCATCGGGCTGGTCAACCGGTGTAGAATGGATCGTGTCCATTCAACAGACCCCGTCGATGGTGGCAATTGCAGTGAAATCCATCAACACAAAATGTCACTTTCAATGTAGTGAAATGCAAACCCATTTTCGCGGAACCGATTGCGAGAAGGGTCTGGGGATGATGGGTGAGAGGCTCGGTGTAAGTGATGAAGTGATCAACATTTGTTTTGCCCTATCACAACCGATCATCAATCTGTCGAATCGTCCCCCAAAGGCCGTGGCATCGAGTCATTACCTACCTGGACGGAGAGTGCTTTTAAGTAAACATCGATGAACCGTTGAAAAGAAGGTAAAGAAAAGAAGCTCGATACCAACGCTGCTCGAAGGCAACAGGATACCTTCGGGAAGGAAACCTATGGTTTACCTTCGCAACCGACCGACCACCAAATCGACGCGTCTGGCAGGCGGGTGAGGTTTGTTGTAAAGTTTGATGGACACATGTCGATCCATGCCCGGTGCGAGATGTCGATCTGCAGCACGTATAATGAAATGCACGACGATCACAGCGAACGATCGCGAAAGGGAACTATTGTTTTGTCAATATTTATGTCATGATCGATTCGTGGTAAACTGTTCAGCATGGGGTTATGAAGTTTGGCATTTGTTAATATGTTTTAGATACACTAAATTCCTACTTCAAGTACATCCTTCAGAAAGCGCTCTCACAGTACGCGGCATCCCTGGACAATGGAATATTTATTGGTATTACATTCTCATCACATGACAACCGGTTGAAGTGGGTGCAGAATTATGTAGATTAAGTGAGATTCTGCATCGCTGCACCGTACACTCGGCAGGGTCACTTATTTATGGACACTTTCCAAGCGCAGACTCACAGAGACCGACCCTTACGCACCATTTTTGTGGCCACGCACCGATATGTTTATGCCTTTCAAGATAATTCGATGGATTTTATTTAATGGATTGAGACATTCCACAAACCATAGGACATCTTCCTTTGCCGAACATAAAATAAGTTTTATTCACGCACTTTTTTTTGGTTTCTCACCTCCAGCAACTCAAAACGAAGACGTAAAAGCCAGGACAATACATTAAGGATGCCCCGATCTCTCTCGGTGCATTCGGAGGTGATGATTTGTTTGATGATATTTTACACCCAAAAGGCCAACGTTCTCCCACTACGGTTCAATGAAACAACGGCAACAAAGTGGTTCCCCCGTACCAAATGCCGCAATGGATTGAATTCCGGACGCAAAACAACAATGGGATGATAATCAATAATCGTGAGTTATTGTTCTCGGCCCAGCTTGGGGTTTTTTTTTATATTGCTCGCACACACGCACGAACAAACGAAAACAAAACAAACCAACAACGTAATTTGTTGGGGGGCGCAAAGTTTAAAAGGAAAACATGGAAATTTCACAATTTATTTGAATACTAAATCAATAACGCATTTGAAAAGAGCAAAGGGCTGTTTTTAATTTAGCTGAGTGGAAGTAAATCGTCGGTGGTTCCGTTTGTCGCTAGTTTTTGATGCTCAATTTATCATTTTTATTACACGAGAAAAAAAAAATAATAAGACTCGATGCAGACACAACTATTTGCGTTGAGCCATCCTAGCAGCATCGCATCGACTTCCATTAACGCCGTTTTATGGATTTATTGAAAGTAATAAAATAAGTCGCCGACGTATTTAAGGACATTCCCTTGCCATCATCAATTTTGCTAGCGACGATTAAATGGATTTCTTAACAAAACACAACCAGCGTCGAAGGACGACCCGTGTACCCTTAACGCACAATGCTTTACGGTAGTGATAGATGGCAACACTGGGTGGAAGAAGAAAAACCTCCAAAACCAAGCTGACCTTCGGAAAGCGATTCTTGCCAACGCATCCGAGCCAACCTCCCCAACGAAAGGAAAGTCATTAACGAGCATCAGGATTTCGGAAAGTGTTATAAATTGTGTCCTGTCATCGGGCTGGTCAACCGGTGTAGAATGGATCGTGTCCATTCAACAGACCCCGTCGGTGGTGGCAATTGCAGTGAAATCCATCAACACAAAATGTCACTTTCAATGTAGTGAAATGCAAACCCATTTTCGCGGAACCGATTGCGAGAAGGGTCTGGGGATGATGGGTGAGAGGCTCGGTGTAAGTGATGAAGTGATCAACATTTGTTTTGCCCTATCACAACCGATCATCAATCTGTCGAATCGTCCCCCAAAGGCCGTGGCATCGAGTCATTACCTACCTGGACGGAGAGTGCTTTTAAGTAAACATCGATGAACCGTTGAAAAGAAGGTAAAGAAAAGAAGCTCGATACCAACGCTGCTCGAAGGCAACAGGATACCTTCGTGCTCGCACACACGCACGAACAAACGAAAACAAAACAAACCAACAACGTAATTTGTTGGGGGGCGCAAAGTTTAAAAGGAAAACATGGAAATTTCACAATTTATTTGAATACTAAATCAATAACGCATTTGAAAAGAGCAAAGGGCTGTTTTTAATTTAGCTGAGTGGAAGTAAATCGTCGGTGGTTCCGTTTGTCGCTAGTTTTTGATGCTCAATTTATCATTTTTATTACACGAGAAAAAAAAAATAATAAGACTCGATGCAGACACAACTATTTGCGTTGAGCCATCCTAGCAGCATCGCATCGACTTCCATTAACGCCGTTTTATGGATTTATTGAAAGTAATAAAATAAGTCGCCGACGTATTTAAGGACATTCCCTTGCCATCATCAATTTTGCTAGCGACGATTAAATGGATTTCTTAACAAAACACAACCAGCGTCGACGTAGGACGCCTTCGGTGACTGCAAGGACCACTGCAAGGAATCTTGAAAGGAGAACAAAAGGCACCCATCACCTAGCCGCTGACATTGGCGAATTGGTTTCATCTTTTACGCTTAGTCGATAGTGCAAGGACACGGCAGTGGCTGAGCCTCTTGTCATACTAAGTGCGATTATTCTCAGTACTTTTTCCCATCCCGGCAGTGCGAACGGGATGAGTTATTACAACCGGCCAACCAGCCACCACATCTGGGTGCGTATTTTGTCACAGCTTCGCAGACATTACGCAACGGTGCAACATGATGCGACCAGCGCGTACCCGCGACCGTATGCGAGTGCGCCAACTTTGAAGGAGAGGGCATCGGCAAAATATGACATCGGGTGTGTGGAACACCCGTGTTCCAATTCGGCCTTGGTGGCGATTTATAGTGTCCCGCGTTCATGGTTGCACGAAAACAAAAGTAACACATGTAATGGCAAACCGTTTTTGATCGAAAGTGAAAAGACAAGATGTTAAAAAATGGCTTCATTCCGGGTGAAACCAATGCGCAAGAAAGTTACAGAGAGCCGGGCGGCGACAGGATGAAAAGTGCATTAATCAAGGGTTCGGCATTCGCCGATCGGTTTTCTACACCTCTCGGTTTCGCACTCGCGATGAAGGTGAAATGGAAATCAGTCCAACTGTGACCGAAGCAGGACCGAAATCACAAACAAACACACTGCCTTTTCCGTCGTCTGGCGAAGGGAACCCGGTTTCCCATTAATCATTGCTGTCGGCGCGATCGTTACAATTATGCAATTGTTCTTATTCTGAAATGGTACTGCTTATATGATGGTGATAGGGTGTATGAAATACTGGGCTTTTGTGGAGAGAGATACCGGTCAATTTACAACTACTAGGTAACATTTTAAAAATTGTAAAAAAAACGTATTTTTGGAAAATCCTCAACATACATTTTTCAAAGATAAAAACCCCAAAACTACCCAAAACCAATATACCAAGTTAAAAAAAAAAAACTAGTTCAAACCCACGATACTGTTCAGACGGCACCGCGCGTCCAGGCACCCCCGAAAGTGACCAGCGAAAACATAATTCATGTGCATATTTACACGTCCCACATCAACCACCACCCCGACCACACCCGGCTTCATCGATGATGAAAGATGGCGTAATACTTGTAACACATTTGTGTGGCCCTCCTACTAGCGCTAGAATGTTATAACTCACGCATTAAAAATGGTTTAATTGCTTTGAATATTCTCGATCGTTTACTCCGTGACGGGTTTTTTGAGCATCTGTTTAGTGGAACATTACTGCATGAATAGTATCATAAATTTGAAATTAAATAACTATAGCAGTTCAAAACATATTTTAGGAACCAGGATATTTAGTTCTTCAATATCCAGAGTTCCTCAGAAAACATTTGGGACGTTCTTTAGCAATAATTTTGCTTTAGGCTAAGCAACGTAACACCTTACATTGACCATAAAAAGAACCGCCTAGGTTGAAGGTTCTTCTTCTTCTTTCTTGGCCTAACGACCTCTTAGGTCATGCCTGCCATTTCTGGCTTACTAGACTAATTGATACCGCATAGTTGGTTAGTCAATCCTCACTATGGGGGAACGGCCCAGATGAGACTTGAACCCCGGTCAGGACGACCCGTGTACCCTTAACGCACAATGCTTTACGGTAGTGATAGATGGCAACACTGGGTGGAAGAAGAAAAACCTCCAAAACAGCTGACCTTCGGAAAGCGATTCTTGCCAACGCATCCGAGCCAACCTCCCCAAAGAAAGGAAAGTCATTAACGAGCATCAGGATTTCGGAAAGTGTTATAAATTGTGTCCTGTCATCGTGAAGGTTGCAATTGTTAAAACAAACAAATTAATCAGACACATTTGCACTTGTCATTCCCTCACAACAGAAGGGCTTCGACACAGCGTCTGGTGTAAACATTGAAATGATACCCAACCGAACAGGACAAGTACCGGGCAGACTAAGAAACAAGCAATAAACGGATTGCTACCACTTCTGTTTGCCGTATTATTCATCGGCGATCGATCTTCCGTACCGACCGTGAATGGTGGCAATTGCAGTGAAATCCATCAACACAAAATGTCACTTTCAATGTAGTGAAATGCAAACCCAATTTCGCGGAACCCATTGCGAGAAGGGTCTGGGGATGATGGGTGAGAGGCTAGGTGTAAGTGATGAAGTGATCAACATTTGTTTTGCCCTATCACAACCGATCATCAATCTGTCGAATCGTCCCCCAAAGGCCGTGGCATCGAGTCATTACCTACCTGGACGGAGAGTGCTTTTAAGTAAACATCGATGAACCGTTGAAAAGAAGGTAAAGAAAAGAAGCTGAATGGTCCCACGATCTCAACTATGAGCACGGTCGACGGAGACATGCTAAATCTTTGTAAAAGGATTCTAAAAATGAAAATAAACAAAGATAAAATAAAAGAAGTGATACTGTTGCAAGATTTAAAAAATCAACACGATTGTTTATTTTCGTCTGCGATGTACATGCAGGATGCGCAGACCTTGGCAATACAGGTCAATGCTATTAGCGCATCTGTTCTTGATGTAGTGATGGACAATCTTGAAGACCAAGCAATACTAACGCAGCAATACGCAGCGCTGATAGTACATCGCTTCGAATAGCGTTGCGATAAGGTAATTTCAAAGAAGAGGTTACCATTTTACGATCCCAACTTCACCCCTTCGTATTCTTAGGCCTGATGATGAACCTAGAATAACGATCGAAACAATGAACCAAAGGAGTGCCGCGAGATGCAAAAAAGAAACACAAATTCTAGAAGTAAAAGATGATGTGGGTAGAACAATTCCCAGTCGCATTTTTTTTTCGTTTTCAGCCCTCTTAAATTCGGCGCAGTTTTCTCGACTAAGAAGGGGTTGCATTGTTCCATCACTCAAAAGCATCATGGGATGTCCTTTGTCTTCTGCCGTCAGTTAACCTTATATGCATTCTCTGCAGACTATACTTTAGTTCAGCAAAACCCATTCACTGCACATTAATCATATTTCATAGCCAATGCCGGGATTTCGTTCCGTTTCATTCAACACAATTCATATTGCATCGCTCGAATTTTGTTGCTATTGAAGGGTACGTACTAGAGATGAGAATAACAACTCATTTCAACGAATTAATTCATTCTCACTCCTTCGCCGTAACGATTCGAATCGTTTAACAACTCTTTTGCGATTCGAATCGTTTAACAACTCTTTTGGGATTCGAATCGTTTAGCAACTCTTTGAGAGTTGCTAGTCGCCACGGCGATTCGAATCGTTTAGCAACTCTTTTGCGATTCGAATCGTTTAACAACTCTTCCGCGAATTAAATCGTCAAAAAATTTTAAAACTCTTTTGCGATTCGAATCGTTTAACAACTCTCACGATTCGAAACGTTTAACAACTCTTCTGCGAATTAAATCGTCAAAGATTTTTAAAAACTTTTTTGCAATTCGAATCGTTTAACAACTCTTGCGATTTCAAACGTTTAACAATTCCTTTGCGATTTGAAACGATTAACAATTCTTTTACGATTTAAATAGGCAAAAAAATTTAAATCTCTTTTGCGATTCGAAAAGTTTAACAACTCTTTTGCGATTTGAATAGGTATATTCAGATTTTTAGATTAGGATGTAGGATTTAGGATTTAGGAGATTTTTAAAAACTCTTTCGCAAATCGAAACGAGGAATTTTTTAAATAATTCGGTTGTCGTGAAAAGCTACTAGCGCTAGAATGTTGTAACTCACGCATTAAAAATGGTTTAATTGCTTTGAATATTCTCGATCGTTTACTTCGTGACGATTTTTGAGCATCTGTTATGTGAAACATTACTGCATGAATAGTATCATAAATTTGAAATTAAATAACTATAGTTCAAAACATATTTGTAGGAACCAGGATGCTTAGTTCTTGAATATCCAGAGTTCCTCAGAAAATCATTTGTGACGTTCTTTAGCAATAATTTTGCTTTAGGCTAAGCAACGTAACACCTTACATTGACCATAAAAAGAACCGCCTAGGTTGAAGATTGCAATTGTTAAAACAAACAAATTGATCAGACACATTTGCACTTGTCATTCCCTCACAACAGAAGGGCTTCGACACAGCGTCTGGTGTAAACATTGATACCCAACCGAGCAGGACAAGTACCGGGCAGACTAAGAAACAAGCAATAAAAGGATTGCTACCACTTCTGTTTGCCGTATTATTCATCGGCGATCGATCTTCCGTACCGACCGTGAGTTCGCACAACACTAGTACGTACGGGTATGGAGAATCAGGGACGATACGTTATGCTTGAAAAAGTAAAGTTTTAGCTAAAGTGTACCTTTTAGAGCGATTGTTTCCTTGTGGCCTTGTCGTATATGACGTATATGATTTAAAAAAATGCAAAAATACAAAATGCGATCACGGGCCGCTGTACCACGGGAATGGCCGGTTGAGTCTATGGCCATTTCAAGGATTTCTGTCGCTGACATGTGCTCTGTCTTGGGCACTGTATGACACCACTCATTCGCACATGTTCCAATGGTCCCATGATCTCAACTATGAGCACGGGCGGACGGAGTCATGCTAAATCTTTGTAAAAGGATTCTAAAAATGAAATTAACAAAGATAAAATAAAAGAAGTGATACTGTTGCAAGATTTAAAAAATCAACACGATTGTTTATTTTCGTATGCGATGTACATGCAGGATGCGCAGACCTTGGCAATACAGGTCAATGCTATTAGCGCATCTGTTCTTGCTGTAGTGATGGACAATCTTGAAGACCAAGCAATACTAACGCAGCAATACGCAGCGCTGATAGTACATCGCTTCGAATAGCGTTGCGATAAGGTAATTTCAAAGACGAGGTTACCATTTTACGATCCCATCTTCACCCCTTCGTATTCTTAGGCCTGATGATGAACCAAGAATAACGATCGAAACAATGAACCAAAGGAGTGCCGCGAGATGCAAAAAAGAAACACAAATTCTAGAAGTAAAAGATGATGTGGGTAGAACAATTCCCAGTCGCATTTTTTTTTTTCGTTTTCAGGTTTATGATTCGGCGCAGTTTTCTCGACTAAGAAGGGGTTGCATTGTTCCATCACTCAAAAGCATCATGGGATGTCCTTTGTCTTCTGCCGTCAGTTAACCTTATATGCATTCTCTGCAGACTATACTTTAGTTCAGCAAAACCCATTCACTGCACATTAATCATATTTCATAGCCAGTGCCGGGATTTCGTTCCGTTTCGTTCAACACAATTCATATTGCATCGGTCGAATTTTGTTGCTATTGAAGGGTACGTACTAGAGATGAGAATAACAACTCATTTCAACGAATTAATTCATTCTCACTCCTTCGCCGTAACGATTCGAATCGTTTAACAACTCTTTTG
>KZ062777.1:0-62783 GCA_002091835.1 Anopheles maculatus
AAACATAATTCTTCCACAATCAATGTACGGGTTACATGTTATATATATTTTTACAAAAAAAAACACGGCGCGCCACGCAGCGTAAGGAAAAAGCTGATGTGAAAAGTTCTCTCCCATTACTTTACTTGCAAAATAGTTCAAGAGAAGATACCAAAAAAAAAAATCGTATCAAAGCATAATTGGGTATGATTTAGAGGTTGCGCGCTCACGAATGATGCGCACACTGTGCAGCAGCCCCGCTTCTCTTGCAGCTTGTAACCCCCCACAGTGTCTCCAAAAACATTTGGAGGGGGGAGATCCAACAATTCATCCTCCCCCGTATGTGTATGTATCAGTCGACATGCGGCAAAACACAGTCACTTTGTCACACTACCTCCAACCAACCCCCCCCCCATTCCTATCGCGTTTCTTCCTTTCATACACACACACGCACACACACGCAGAGCACGCTCGGTTTTTCGTCCCCGTACACTTCCCCGGGAAGCTCGTCTAGATAAATCCTTTGCTTCTACTACTAGTTGCCTTCTAATTACTGCCTTACTGCTGTCATGTGTGTTTTGCTTCTCCTATATAGACCTAACGAACAAAAAAAAACAAACAAAGCATGAGCAGCGAATGCCTATCTACTTCCGGGTTCCCCTTCTTTTCGTCCTCTCTGTTTTGGTCCGGAAAGAGGAGATCTTCTCCGGCACACTGCTGTTCGATGATACTAAAGAAGCAAGCGGCGGTTTTATCATCAAGAGAAATGGACCTTCTTCTTTTCTTTGTGGCAGGATGGAGTGTTACCATTATTAACATTAATATACATCTCCCCTCTCGTTATGTTTTGTTTGTATGGTAAAGAAAAACTAGAAATTATTATTTCGCATCTAGATCCACACCCCTGTACGCGACACACAGACTTCCGATGCATTTTAAAGAATTGGAAGTAAATGTTTACTTGTGTATGTGTGTGTGTGTGTGTGTGTGTGTGCGTGTGCGGATGTGTGACAGGACACACGCGCACGGACGCGCGCGCCCACTCGAAGGAAGAAACGAATTTAAAGAAACATTTAATATTATTCCGCATTTCTTGCGTCCAAATTTTGCCCACGCAGACGAATCGACGAACGGCGTTCGGGTGTTTCGTGCCGGGAGAAGGAAGCTGCCACTGCGGCCGTTGTCGCATCGACCGGATCGTTGCCTACACCGCCGCCGACAACACCACCGTTGTTGTTGATGCTGTTACTGTGCGCCGACGGTTGCCCACCGCCCATCACCAGACCGGCCTGTTGCTGCTGCTGCTGCACGCTTCCACCAGCACCACCCGGCGGCGGCGGCTGCCCTTTCTGCAGCTCCGTCCGGATGAAGTGTTGCAGCAGGTGACGCGTCTGGGGTGACATTTCCTTGCTCTTGTCGGCGGCAGCAGCGGCCGCCACGGCCACAGCCGTCGCCGCACTATTACCGACCACACCGCCGGACGTCGCGTGACTGCTCACGATTGCGGTACCGCCACCGACGCTGCTGCTGTTGTTGGCATTGTTTACAGCACCGCCGGCCACAACCACGCCACCACCACCACCGCTCGCACCTTTGGACGGTGTCGTTACTGAGGTGGTGTTGGTGATTTGTTTCTGTTGTTGTTGCTGCTGTTGTTGCTGTTGCTGCTGTTGCTGCTGCTGCTCATTCTGGGTGGCACTCGGTGTTCGGCTTTGGCCACGCTTCATGCTCGTAAACGCGTTCAAATTCGGCCGGCCAAACTTTAGCATATTCCAATCGAACACATAATCGTACACGAAACCCTGCCGGTGGAACAGTGTGCGGAACAGCTTGCGCAGATAGCAGTAGTCGGGCCGCTGGATAAAGTCCATGTGGCGACAGTACGCCAGATACAGGCTGAACTCTCGCGGGAACCCTTTGCACAGCTCCTCGACCGGCGTCGACAGCTTCTTCTCCGAGATCCGCTCATATTTTTGCCGCTTGTTGGCCGCCTTCAGCCCCTGCCACGGTAGCGTACCGAGATTGAAGTACATCAGCACGTACCCGAGCGATTCGAGATCGTCCCGCCGCGACTGCTCGATGCCGAGATGTGTGTTGATCGAGGCGTACCGGGCCGTGCCGGTAAGATTTTTGTTCTCCCGGTACGGTATGTGGGACATGCTGCGCGAATCCTTGTACTTTTTCGCCAGCCCGAAATCGATAATGTACACCAGATTGCCCTTCTTGCCCAGCCCCATCAGAAAGTTGTCCGGCTTGATGTCCCGGTGGATGAAGCTGCGCGAGTGTATAAAGTCGATGCGCGATATCATCTGGTCGGCCAGCAGCAGTACCGTTTTCAGTGTGAAGCGGCGCGAACAAAAGTTAAACAAATCTTCCAACGACGGACCGAGCAGCTCCATTACCATCACGTTGTAATCGCCCTCCGAACCGCACCACTTGATCGTTGGGTGTGCGTGCCGAGAGAGATACCGCGGAACGAGCCGGAACCGATCTTTCGGCCCAGCCGGTACTTGTTACCGACGCGCAGTTCCATCGCTTTTACGCAATTTTGTCTGTGGAGAGGATTTTTATGTGCACGTGGCTGTGTGTGTCCTCTCTTTGTTGCTCCGCGTATCTTCCGTACGTGTGGCACGTGCCCTTTTTTGTTTGTTTGTTTAGCTTTTACTGGACCTTTGTTGCCGTCGTTCTACTAGATTGCAGCGGGATTTGTTTCTGCCAACAGCGTCCTTTTCCTTTCACTTGCGGTGGCTTTTCCGAACCGTTGTTGGCTTCTCCGGAGCGGATCCTTCTTCCTCTTCGTCTGTCCAGCCGTTTTGTCTTACAGACAACAAGATGGACGGTTCACGCCTGCCGGCAGAACAGATGAATAACGGGAGCGTTGTTGTTGTGCCTTGGACGCAAGAAAAAGAAAAGACAAAATTAGTTACAGATTTTGCCGTATATGCTGGAGTGATGATAATAGGAGGAAATCTTTAAGTCTACTAGGATCGTTCAATATCGAATCGTTTGCTTTCGAAATGGCGCAAGCAAAGACTAGGTACAAGATAGCAAATTTTTAAGCACATTGAAAGGTTCCTTATAACATTTGATGAGTGATGGAAATGAATTATATTTCCCCTTTTTTTTTGTTATAAAAACCTCGAGAGGTCTTTGGTCTGTTATTTCTGATCTCTTGTATTGCGTGAGTGGGAACGTTTCCGACTGGATTCGTTACCCGATCCTGCCGCTTGACCTGGGCCACCGCAGCGACACAAGGAAATGAATTAATAGAGTTTCTTAATTACTATTAGTTCACTTTTCACTAACAAACAGACACTACGAACAAACTAAAAATGATCAACCAATAAAATTGACACGCGTTCACGAAACCAACACATAGCAACGCTCCTTGTGATCTACGCGAAACGTAAACAGTTTTCACTCGTAACTGTCAAAAAAGTGCAACGGTTACTTGTCTACTTACTTTAAATGTATCGAACCAACATTGGGAGACCGGAACGGTTTTGCGTTGGAGAACTAAAACACAAAACACCTTCCAGTGCTGTGTGTTACACATTATCCAATCGCCCCCCTCCATGTAATCTTCATTTTGCGCTGTAGTGAAGGTGATCATACACAACGCATACGATTGGCAACATGCATCGGCATGTACATCGTCGGCACGTGCAGAAATATCATCACATTTCAAGACAGAACACGGCAGCATCAGCCACCACCACCAGCATCGTTGTTAGTTGTTTCCTTTTCGCCATTGAGAAGCGAAGCGACCAACATTTGCGACACGAGAATCAAATGATATACCTCCTCTAACCAAACTCGCACCACCCGCACACCCGGGTACCAGATGTTGGTTACTTTGTGCACCAAGATGTGTACTCTCCGTCCGTCCCGACCCCATCCACCACCCACCCAGCAGTTTTGGTTATATCTCATCTCCCCCCTCGTTGGTAAGATTTCATTTGTCCTCGATCTGCGCGCGGCTTTGGCATGTGCTCTTTTTCTGCAGAGTGGTGGGTAGAGGGCGAATTAAAATCGTCTGCATTTTCTCTAGCAGCAGTGTCCCAGACCCCCCCCCCTCCTCTCTTTACAACGACGTGCTGCAGCTGCAACACACCGGAGACGAAACAATAACAACTCGGCGGGGTCAGAGTGTGTATCTCTCAAGGAAACGGGCAAGATTTCACACACTGCTGCAATGGGGAGTCTGTCGCGATTGCCACCAACTACTGCTGGTGTATGTGTGGGCCTGTTGTTGTTGCTCATATGTTGCAACAAATAATAAAGGAAATATGCAAAAGGTAACGTACACGAACGCGTATGGAGAACTACTGTGCGAACTCTAGACTGTTTCGTCGCCACAAGCGATTGTTGTGGCTAAAAACGACTCAACAACACACCAGACTATTCTTCTTTAGGTATTGCTACTATAGACAAAAGAACAATATTTCTAGTGAGCAGTACGGCTAGTGCGCAATCTGATATCAGATCGAACTCCATTGCTAAAACTGTGTTTTTTTACTATTATCGAAGTATTGAACCTAAGCGACTTTTAGGCACAAAAGAGATGAAACGATAAAGAACATGAATAAAACCCGTCATCAGTTAAGAGTTCGAGAATTGTGTGATCATTCCCCTTCTTGTCACGTTGATTTGATGTCGAAAACATATTATACATTTTCGATAAAGTAGAAATAGCTTCCAGTCGGTTCGTAAACACCGGATAAAGTTAAAACTTTTATTTTTACACACAACTTATTTGTAGGAAATTGTTCAATTAATAGTTCTCTCTCTCTATCTCTCTGAATACTGCTTTATGATTAAAACCAAGGTGATAAAAAACGATTCTTCTTTCACCGAAAACGTGCCTAATCACTGTTCTGTCCCCTCAGTGGGGAAACCCGAATTGTTTGTCACTCTTTTGCAGTACCCAACAAAGAAGTTAGAGTTTATGGTAGTTCGTGTATGAATCACATCATCTAGTTCCAGTATTCTGAAGCATTTGACAGACAAAAGATCTTAAAACGATCACCTTTCATATGTTCAAAAACAATCAAACATTCGGCAAAACAGTGGCAACATTTATCAGCTATAAAGTGACCTCGTATAAGGAACACCAATCCGTTCACAAACTAGATAAATCGCTTCTCTTTTACTTATCACCACTTCTGTTCCGTATCTCTCACCATCCAAGCCTCTCATTACTGGCTATGACGAAATAGTAACGACAATATGTAATGACGAGCAAAATACCCAGAGATTACGGGCAAACAGTGGATCAAGAATGACGACCAATCAATATGGATAGGGGTGCTGGGGCCTTCCGTTTCGTTTTGAGACGAAACATGACACACACGCACAGGAAGATAGTCCAGCACGGGGCTCCGAATAAATGCTGCTACCACTTGAACGCAGCAGGGTGGAGCAAATCTGGTCAGCTAGTGAGTTTGCTCCGTTGTTGTTGCTCGGTGTTACGGTTCAGAGGAAGCAATTGATATGCCATATTTCTGCTTCACAGCACCTTTTTTTTCCAAGCGGGGCGCTCTGTGTCTTGGGTTGTCCTCCCCGTGTACGCGTGTATCATCTCATCGTGGCCAAACGAAAAAAAAAAACAGTAAACCATTGAGTAAACCATTAAAGAAGATGAGATCTTCTGGATGGGTCCGGTGTGTTTCAGTTTTTCCTTCGGTGCTTTCACAGCAGCTTCGTGGAAACTTGGATCTGTGTGTTTTCTTCACGGCCTGTGCCTTACACCGATGTCCCCACAGGCCCTGTTGCCGAGAGCAGCTTTTGCCGGAAACGGTTGGGCTTCCTTTTGTGTGGTGGAAAACTAAAATACCCCGTGCGTACACTGGAAAATGCAACAACAACAAAAATACCATTCCGTGAAACAAAAGGGCGCAGAGCACAGTGGGGAAAAAAAGTTCGGGTTGTGGGGTGTAGATTTCAAAGCAAACGGTTTGTGTTTCGGGTTGGTGCTGGCTGGCTGGAACCGAGAGAACGAACTGAATGTGGATGGTGATGATGATGATGATGTCCGACAAGTGCAGAAAGCGCACCAACCAAACCAACCAACATCTCTATCAGAACCACACTCCGCTGTGAAGGGATTTCTTGCGTGATTCATAGCCTCGTTCCTGGAAACGCAATTCGGGACTTGCTCTTTTGATGTTACATCGTCATTTTCGGGAATTTTACCACACTGTTCGTCACATTCGTCACGCACACACACACAATCGCCTGCTACCTGCTGAAAAGCTTGCGGCAATGGACGAGAACACACGATTTCAAACACATTTTTCACACAGAGAACATAACCGAAAAAGCGTAACAGAGAATTGCACTTGTTCGTATGCGTTGTTTGGTTGTCATTTTGTGTTCGTTCCTGTCAATACTGGTGCTCGTTGTTAGGCAAAGAATAAAATGCACTGGGTTCCACCATCTAACACACACGCTCTACCCCCAATCTAGCAGGCCTGTTTGCGTACGAAATCACGTACACACTTTGCGTTCTATTTCACCAGTTGCCCCCCACTCTATGGGGTATTAGGGTCCAGAGTACCAACTACGGTGTTCCTTACCAACCCACTGTCACCAGCAGCGGTCACAGTAGCTGTAGCAGTGGCAACCGTAGCAGCAGGTCCGACTCACAAGGTTGGCGGCGACGGCCACCATCTTTTCCTTTTTTAGTGGAGCCACACGCACAAGAAACACACACCGAAAAACAAGGCAAATAGAGAAAACCCAAAAAAAATCCGGGGCGAAAACGTGCGCTCGCGTGTGGTGCTGGCGATGAGATGACTGCTGTTGTGTTGGGGTCAGTTCTTGGCTACGATCACTACCTGGTGGTGCTGGTTCTTTTCGCTTCCTTCGCACTTCTTCCACCCTTCTCACACACACACACACACACATGTCACGCGGCGCACACACTCGAGCGCGCTCCCAGGGTTACGAAGTGTGTGCCTGCGTGTGTGCGTTTCTACGATTGTTTGGTGGTTCCTCTTCCCGCACACAAAGAGCAGCTACGACTATTTCCTTTTCACACACACAGTTTTTGTTCGGTCCAGTTTACACGCACAACACTCTCGCACACACACACTCGAACTGCACAAATAAGCACACGCACAGCTCTTTTACGACGTTCGTTCGATGACAGATACTTCGGTGGACCATCAAACTATCCTTGGCAACACTGCGCAACACAACCAGCTCGCATATGTAACCCATGCAGGCAACACTGCCAGAGCCGAGTGTGCGTGTGTGTTAGTGCGCACACGAGATTGTATAAAACCTTCGTCGTTTTCGACCTCGTGCACACGCACACCACTACCGCACCATCGCTTGCTCTATTGCTGATTGCGTATATTTTACACTTTATTATCGCTCGGAAAACATACACACACACACATACGCACCAAACCCACGTCTCTTTGCTACGTAAATCGGGCTCCAGGCTCCGAGAACTTCCTTTGTTGTGTCAAAAATCGCTCCTTTTAAGCACGCCCCGCCCTCCATTATGATGGCGGACGACGAGCGACCGAACGAACGTTTGTAATGCACGCTTGTGTGTATGGGTGAGCTATTGGCTGGTTCGTCGAGACCAGCACCAACTAATGATGGCTGCGCTGCTGCTTTGACTGACTTTTCTCGCCCCGTTTATCCAAGTAAACCTCTCTCGTTGAAGGACTTTCCGTGGCGCCTGTCGTTCGCAGACACTAAATCACCTAATTTGACGCTTATAACACAACGTTCGACAGGCACGCGGATGTATGCGAAATTACGACATTCTTCTACACCATTTTCATATGCCTTGCGTTCCATCCAGCCTCGGCTCAATATGTATATAACCTCAACGCACACCTTCAACCCCTTCTTAACAGCAAAAAAAAAACACGCACATTCCCGTACAGAGAAGACAAAAGGGCTACTTTCAGAATGTGAATTCAAAACCCAAGAAAAAAAAACAGAAACTCACGTTAAACTACCGATTCGAGATGGTAGCATCGAGTTGGCCGACTCCGGAGTCCATATAGGACACGATTACAGGGTGGCGGGATAGCCGCGCGCGCGTGTATGCAGCAACCCAGCAGCGGAAAACGTGGAAATGCACAACGGTGCTCAGTGACGACGGTGAGGATGACTGGCGCCCGGGGTCATCGATTCCGATTTGCTTGGCAGCCACCACCAGCAGCAGGCAACGCACCTTTACACCCGTGGTCCGTGGCGAGGTCGAGTAAAAAACTAAGGAAGCCTTTAAAAACGCGATTTTAGCAGACGAAACTACGAAACGAAACACGACCTACGCGCACAACACGGTGGTGGATGTGTGTTTTTTCGCTTTTCGCTGCTTCCTCCCTGCTGTTCGCTTGTTCGCTCTTCTCGCTGTGACTGGAACGTCCACCGAAACGGCCACAGCTACGGGAAACACGAGCTCGGAAAGCACACACACACACGGGCGCGTTCGTGGACACACACAAAAATACGTGTAGCGACGTAATGTTTCCCATGCAACAAATTCCACAAATGCGATATGAAATGAAACGTCAAACTGCCTCGTGTAGAAATGAAAATTATCCAATTTCTTACTTTTAGTTGACCAAGAAAAATAAGGAATTATGCAATATTACATTTCAATCGACGTTACTAGAGTTTATTAACAGATTTTTCGCTATTTTTTACGAAAACTGTACTGGCAGTAAGTGAACCGTGTAAATACACATTAAGATTAACATGTCACATCGTTGTCAAAACGCTTGACATTCATGACACCACCACAAAAGGGGGTGTGTAAAAAAAATCGCCGTATCAACAACTCAGCAGTGGACTAGAAAATACGAACCCAGAAATAATTCGCTTAACATAATGGAAGCTCTGTACAGTTTGCCGTTCTTTCTGTTTGAGGTGCCAAACTTAAAGTTAAAGCGGCCCTCATGGTTCCAGCAACCCTCAGCAATGACGGTATTTTCGTTTGTACTGCTCTCTTACTTCCTGGTCACCGGAGGTTTGTGTCGGCTTGTGGGTGTCTGCAAAGATTGACCGATTCAGTAATATTCTCGATTGTTTTTAGGCATAATTTACGATGTGATCGTTGAACCACCGAGTGTAGGATCGACGACAGATGAGCATGGACATTCGAGGCCGGTAGCGTTCATGCCGTACCGTGTGAACGGTCAGTACATTATGGAAGGCCTTGCCAGCAGCTTCCTGTTCACGATCGGTGGGCTCGGGTTTATCATTATGGATCAAACGCACACACCCGGCAAGCCAAAACTGAACAAAATTCTTCTCATTGCCATGGGCTTCATCTTTATCGTCGTGTCGTTCATTACGACGTGGATTTTCATGCGAATGAAGCTGCCGGGATATCTCCAGCCTTAGAGCCTCTCTTCTACTTTACGGCTCCGAGTCATAGGCAATTAAGTAAACCTCTATTCAAAACAATAAAAATACAATTTTATTATGAAATTGTGCGTTTACATATACTTAAATTACATCACGAGTTGGACTGTATGATTCGTTAGTAGTACATTCGAACATGTTTGAGTAATGTGGGTTATGACGAGGGAGCTTAGCTGCAGGTTATAGCCGTATACGGAAGGAGCTGGAAGAAAACACCAGACGCAACAGTGAACGATCATGAGTAAGGAAACTGCATTAAAACGAGCTTCAACCACTTACTTTATGAAATCAGACGATTTGTCGATAATGTGCTCAAATTCTGCGAATGATAGTGCTCCATCATCGTCTAAATCGGCTTCCTCAAGGATGTTCTAAAACGAATAGGAATGATTGTTGAGCAGCAAACAACCAAAACATCCACCATTACATCACTTACATTAATGAGTTGATCAATATCGCTGTGGCCAAGATCCGAATTGTAATCCACCAGCCGTTGAATGACTTGTTTTAGATCGTTCCTGCCGATCATATCATCTCCATCAAAATCTAAAACGAAACACATCTTTTTTATCACCATAATCATACTCGAAATACGCATCCGTCCTTACCATAGATACGGAAGGCATGCTCAGCCTTCACCGATTTCGGTGCAGCATCAGAAAACACGGACATCATGTCGAGAAAATCTTCGAACGTTATATCGCCATCGTTGCTCGAGCTAAACACCTTGCAGATTCTGTCCCCGAAGGGATTGGCCTTCAGTTCCGGGTACTCAAGGACTTTGCTCATGGATAGCTTCGCATTCTTGTTGTGCCCCACCTTCTCTGGGGCGAGATTCTTGAACTTTTTGTGTGCGCTGGAATAAAATAAAGGCGAGATGGTTAATAGTGGAAGAGTTTAGGTGATTTTCTTGAAGCGTGCGTGTACTTACTACAAAATTTCTTTCTTCGTAAAGTATGTCAAATCTTCATAATCCTGCAGCTCATCCTCACTGAACTGGCTCTTTACTTGGCCCATTGCGCAGTTTGAATGTAATACAGGTGTGAAATGGTGGAGTCCGTGGCTAGAATTTGCACAAAGAAAAAATGGCTAAAAATTAAAGTTTACACAAGAGAAAATATTTGTGTTTATTGAAATGACAAACAAAAGGTCAGGGAAGAGCAACCTTTTTTGACATTTGTATGGAATGTGTGGTCCCGTTTATAATCACAATATCAGTTCTCAATGTGAAGAAAAATGCAATCGTTTTATGATTTTTCCAATAAAAAAATGTTCAATCTGTTGTGCGTAAAGAAAATATTCATTATTAGCTTTAATTATTCTATATAAAAATAAACATTTTAAGCAAAACAATTCCCAAAAACGGATATTTGAATTCGTCAGCACCCGACAAAAGGAACTGTCAGTTTAATGTTCTCAAGCAAGAGAGAAAGAGCGAGATAGCCCGAGAGGGAATGAAATAAACAGAAGTTCAGAAACAAAAAAAAAACTACGACCGCGCGCAGAGAGCCAAATCGTTCTCCCCACGGCTCGATGACAGTTTGCATTTTTATAGAAAAGAAGAGTTTACTTCTGTGTGTTTCTTTCCCATGCCTAGTGTTAAATATTTAATTTCCTCCCATCGGGTGCCAAGGGGTTGTAAATCTCGATCGAAACCAACAGCACCAGCAACGATAGCACAAGCGAAGAATGCACGACGCCCCGTGTGAATACGTGAAATAGTGTGCGGGAATTGCGTGTTGTTGCTGCTGCTGCTGCTGTGAGAAAGTGATTTGTTGAGAAATTTGTTTATACGACAAATTTCCTCATCAAAAACGAAAAGCGCATAAAGTGTGTGTCCCTCTAACCCACAACCCCAGTGGGTGTTTCTTTTTTGGGTCCTAAAAGTGGGCGCCGTGTAGGCATTCGTGTTTGTGTGTGTGTGCGCTTTTGTGCTGTGCGTGCGTTTTTTTTACCTTCCCGCACACCAATCGTTTGTCGATGTGTCCTAGGATAGTAGAATAATGAAACCTAGCTTATGCTACACCTACTGCACGCTGTTACTGGTATCGCTCGTGTCCAGGTAAGTTCTAAGCCCGCGAGGGGGGGGGATGTCAATGGCCTTCGCGTCCTTTGACACCACACGGTGGAGTCACATCGGACTATGATGCAATCGTCAGCGGAAACAACTCTCCCGCAACGGGCTTCATTCTGCGCCGCGGTTGCTATGGCAGCCACGAGATGTGTTTCGTAAAGTATGTCAAATCTTCATAATCCTGCAGCTCATCCTCACTGAACTGGCTCTTTACTTGGCCCATTGCGCAGTTTGAATGTAATTCAGGTGTGAAATGGTGGAGTCCGTGGCTAGAATTTGCACAAAGAAAAAATGGCTAAAAATTAAAGTTTACACAAGAGAAAATATTTGTGTTTATTGAAATGACAAACAAAAGGTCAGGGAAGAGCAACCTTTTTTGACATTTGTATGGAATGTGTGGTCCCGTTTATAATCACAATATCAGTTCTCAATGTGAAGAAAAATGCAATCGTTTTATGATTTTTCCAATAAAAAAATGTTCAATCTGTTGTGCGTAAAGAAAATATTCATTATTAGCTTTAATTATTCTATATAAAAATAAACATTTTAAGCAAAACAATTCCCAAAAACGGATATTTGAATTCGTCAGCACCCGACAAAAGGAACTGTCAGTTTAATGTTCTCAAGCAAGAGAGAAAGAGCGAGATAGCCCGAGATGGAATGAAACAAACAGAAGTTCAGAAACAAAAAAAAAACTACGACCGCGCGCAGAGAGCCAAAACGTTCTCCCTACGGCTCGATGACAGTTTGCATTTTTATAGAAAAGAAGAGTTTACTTCTGTGTGTTTCTTTCTTAATTTCCTCCCATCGGGTGCCAAGGGGTTGTAAATCTCGATCGAAACCAACAGCACCAGCAACGATAGCACAAGCGAAGAATGCACGACGCCCCGTGTGAATACGTGAAATAGTGTGCGGGAATTGCGTGTTGTTGCTGCTGCTGCTGCTGTGAGAAAGTGATTTGTTGAGAAATTTGTTTATACGACAAATTTCCTCATCAAAAACGAAAAGCGCATAAAGTGTGTGTCCCTCTAACCCACAACCCCAGTGGGTGTTTCTTTTTTGGGTCCTAAAAGTGGGCGCCGTGTAGGCATTCGTGTTTGTGTGTGTGTGCGCTTTTGTGCTGTGCGTGCGTTTTTTTTACCTTCCCGCACACCAATCGTTTGTCGATGTGTCCTAGGATAGTAGAATAATGAAACCTAGCTTATGCTACACCTACTGCACGCTGTTACTGGTATCGCTCGTGTCCAGGTAAGTTCTAAGCCCGCGAGGGGGGGGATGTCAATGGCCTTCGCGTCCTTTGACACCACACGGTGGAGTCACATCGGACTATGATGCAATCGTCAGCGGAAACAACTCTCCCGCAACGGGCTTCATTCTGCGCCGCGGTTGCTATGGCAGCCACGAGATGTGTACCGCTGCTCGTATTAATTTCATTTTTATTTTTATTGTGCTCATCCTGTGTTCACAGTTGCACGCTGTTCCTCATAGTGGCCTCAGAGACGCTGAAGCCAACTGGTGACGATCAGCTGCGGCAGCTCGGTACCGGAACACACGAAGCGGTGCATGGTAACCATCAGCCGGTGGAACCTGCTGTTGGTGCTACAAATGGTGCAGACAAAGGATCGAATGTGTTCTCCCGTCAGCGGGTGATTTCCAGTGGAATCGAATCATCTTTTGGCCATGTACGGACTAAAAACAGTGAACCTGATCCGCCTAAGGTTCGACCGCTCAAAAAGCCATCACGCGGTAAAGCGAATAAAAATACGCCAAAGAAAGATATCCTAACTGAGAAGCCAACACATCTGCAGCAACAGCAGGATGAACCACCGGATCTAAAGGATGTGATATTTTTAGACACCATCTCCAAAAACGTTGGCGTCACCAATAGTGGGTAAGTGTTGGTAAAATTATTCCCTTTCGTTTCGTATTTTGATTTGTTTTAGATCATTTTAAGACACGCGTACATCCGGTTGCGCATCTCTTCCGAAAAAAAACCGATGATAAGACATTGCTTTGTCCGCATGACGCCTGATAAGAGCGGGGCTGTAGTCACGAAATGGGAAGAATTATGGTGCATGTCCTATCTAAATTGGATGGCAAATGATCAACCAAATGATTCGATTTTGCTGTCGTGAAACCTCTGAAAAAAAAGTCATACAAAAACAGATCAATTAATTGCGCTCTATTTTAAACCAGCCTGCTTTGCTTTCTTCTGTTAAAATGTCAAAAATGCATAATGCTTCGCGTGAAGGTCAGTCAGCAGCTGCTGCTGTTCACTTTTCTACACGTGCCATAACGCACGTGTTGCATATTAGTTTTTTGTTTGGTTGGTTTATGAATAACCTTGCGGAATCACGTGCTTTTAACATGTACGGATTGGTATGTGCGTTACCAGTTTACGACGCTTTTCCTTCGTGGACTGCCACACACAAGTTTGGCTTCTTGTAAAGTCTTTGTGGCCTTTGTAAGCCGTTTCCTCGTGATAAGAAAACTTGACTCTTTGTGTTATATCGTACCACAAAAGGTTGTTTGCAAAGCTAGTGGAAAATTGGGCTATCGGAAGTAATTAAAAAAAGACTTTTCCGCTTCATGGAATCTATTACAAATTACACCAACTTGTATTATCGCTCGCCACATCTCATCACCATCTTTCGGTTGGTGAAAGTGTAATGTAAGAGGTACAATAAAAAAGTGTGGTGCATTTCACGGTGCACCGATTTCGTTCGTGGTACGGTGTGTGAAGGAAGAGGATTCCCAAACCGATCGACCTTGGCATGCAACACGTTACGTACGGTTGTTATTACATTCCGAATCGTTAAATGACACCGACAGTGTTAAAAAAAAGGTTTGTTTGTACTTCACCACACGATCTAGCCAAAAAGAAAAGGCCACGATCGCGAAGAAGTAGTCGTTGATCGGCAGGAAAAGACGAAACGCCTACGTATTAATTATTTAAGACTCGTTGTGTTTACTCTAGCTCTTTCAATCTTCCTTCATTCACCACTTGCTATTCGTCCGTTGCAATCAACCGCGTGCTGTGCAGTCTTTTGCAATCGTGGTCCAAATTTTATTAACACGCGCCTAAAATAAATTCACATTTGTGGAGTTCAACTTGTTGAAGTTTGCAATGTAATGGGTCATAAATTTTTATAATGAACACTGGCTGGCTAGACGTGTACCACCCGAAAGCAAAAAGAGCTCTGTTTATGTAAGCTTTGTTCGGTGGAGATCGGTGGAACAGAAAGAAAGGCTTTTGTTTTGTAATGTTTTAATGCTCCAATAATTCGGTGAAATAATGTATATTAGAATTTCTTTAAAGGAAAGTGAAATTTTCTTCAGCACCACTTTTGCGCTAAATATTTTGCATAATAAGGGCATCCAAAGTCCTTGGCAGCAGCGCTTAAAACTGGAGCAGAAACAAACATCAAACGTAAGCAAAAAACACAACATTCATATCATCCTTTTTATCGTACCTTGACAAAAACCGGGCCATCATTTTATGCAACGTTTCAGCCCAGTCTCTTTATCGTACAAAACCGTGACGTTACCGGGCGAAGCTTCCGCATGGGGCATGAGTATTTGGTGTTTGCATTTTAGAGGTCACCGGCGCGCAGGAAGGTTAACGGACGCGAGTCACTTATCATTACTGGCAAGTTTTTTTTCTTCTTCAGGTTGTGGTGTGACGTCGCGCGAAAGGAGTCGAGTAGGTGCCCTCTTTCTTGACGAATGAAGCATCGGAGGGGGCATCGCAAATAGCTGACGTTTATCGTCGCGTGACGAACTATAGTTCAGTATCGGCTGATTAGGTGTAAAGGAGTAGTGATGAAATGAAGCATTTTGCGGTGGGAAGTTTACTATCGTTGAGATTGTGTGGCGGAGTACATTATTGCACACACACTCGAAGGTTTGTTGCGGGAGATTTTGATGGATGATTGAAGATGTGCCACTTTTAGTAGCTACCCTTTTGGCGCGATTCCGTTGAGATTCGAACCAAGGTGTAGGATGTGTGGTGGAAGCTCTTGTCGCGATGGACGAAACCGGAACTGTATATAGACTTTATAGTCCCTGTACTCACATACACATCTGAGACATGCCTTCTGTCCAAAACTGATGAAACCCTCTTGGAGCCGCGTTCGAGAGGAATATGCTCAGAAGGATTTCTGGCCCCGTATGTGTGGAAGGACAATGGTAGAGCCGCTACAACGACGGGGGCTCTATGAGTAGTAAGGTGATCTCACCATCGTCCAGTTAATTAGGCTCGCCAGGCTCCGGTGGGCTTGTCATGTCATGAGAATGGCACCGGACGACCCACCCCGTTAAGACCTTTTAGGTCGTCCGCATGGATAGAGGTCCGTGAGCGGTATCGAGCGCCTAATAAGTAAGTAATGTTTGTCTGCATAACTAGTTCATGAAACAATGTTTGCATACAAAATAGATTGAAGATTCAAGATTTTTCAATCAATTAACCTTTGTCCTAGCGATTTTTCCTAGATTTTTCCTAACTAAAATAAAGAGCATTTGCAATTGATTGTAGTAGTTGAAGATTTGTTCGTACTATGCACTTTATTACTCAGCGCAAAAGGGTAGAAAAGTTGTAAATCATCTTCCAACTTCTGGTGAGCGACGACATCGTTTAATAGAGGACAGAATTCGCATATCCTCCTGTGTTGTGTGGCCACAAAATGCAGCATCATGAGGAATACCGTTGCTTTAACATCTGGTGGGTTTACTCCTCTAAAATTTAGATCTAGGGGTCAGAACATACATTTAACCAGAGAAGAATATCGTGGACAAGATGTACATTATTTTATTTTTGGATTGCGAGCGCATCGTCGATATCAGGAACCCGAACTGTGCTCTGCAGCAATTTTGGTGTTTAACGCTTTTGGAGGACCTTATCCAAGTACAAATGCAAATTCACTTTTCTTACAACGGCTGCCTAAGGTCCCAGCTAGCTGTCAAAGGGTCGCTCTGCAGGGCATGGCAATATTGTTAAAGAATACTACTGAATGTAGGATTCGAGCAACATTTCAAACTCTATTCTTTTTAAGTTTAGAATTATTTTCTGTTCTATGCTGTTGTTTAATTTGTGCCTCAAATGGTAATTTAGTCTTTAGAATACCTAAACATTCATCTAGGCATGAGTTGTGGTAGAGTAAAGGAAATACACCGTTTGGAATGTCTACTGGACGGGTATGATTTACACAGCTGGACATGCTTGAAACCCCATGTGGCAGCCTTCACAGAAACGCCAAACAGGGTACTTCCTCTTGGTGAACCGGTTCTCTAACACCATAACCACAGCTAATACTTCTCCCCGTTAGTGCGTAGGCACAAACAAAAACCTTACCTCTAAACTGCAGCGTTAAGACCGTATTTGTCCACGTCACTACCCGCGGAAAGAGAGACAGAGGAAACGTCTAATGGTACTATCTCATAAGTCAAAAATGTGTTCAAGGAATGCATCGACCCTATTGCATTGTAAGTTAGCATAACTGTTTGATGTTCAGCGTTGGGGCAAGGCTCCAGACGAAGCGTCAACATGTTTTTTTTTCTATGGCGTGAGCATGAGAAGATCAGCCGAGAGAGAGCAAAATGATGACGTTTGCAACTGTGTGGAAGGACAATGGGAGAGCCGCTACAACGACGGGGGCTCTATGAGTAGTAAGGTGATCTCACCATCGTCCAGTTAATTAGGCTCGCCAGGCTCCGGTGGGCTTGTCATGTCATGAGAATGGCACCGGACGACCCACCCCGTTAAGACCTTTTAGGTCGTCCGCATGGATAGAGGTCCGTGAGCGGTATCGAGCGCCTAATAAGTAAGTAATGTTTGTCTGCATAACTAGTTCATGAAACAATGTTTGCATACAAAATAGATTGAAGATTCAAGATTTTTCAATCAATTAACCTTTGTCCTAGCGATTTTTCCTAGATTTTTCCTAACTAAAATAAAGAGCATTTGCAATTGATTGTAGTAGTTGAAGATTTGTTCGTACTATGCACTTTATTACTCAGCGCAAAAGGGTAGAAAAGTTGTAAATCATCTTCCAACTTCTGGTGAGCGACGACATCGTTTAATAGAGGACAGAATTCGCATATCCTCCTGTGTTGTGTGGCCACAAAATGCAGCATCATGAGGAATACCGTTGCTTTAACATCTGGTGGGTTTACTCCTCTAAAATTTAGATCTAGGGGTCAGAACATACATTTAACCAGAGAAGAATATCGTGGACAAGATGTACATTATTTTATTTTTGGATTGCGAGCGCATCGTCGATATCAGGAACCCGAACTGTGCTCTGCAGCAATTTTGGTGTTTAACGCTTTTGGAGGACCTTATCCAAGTACAAATGCAAATTCACTTTTCTTACAACGGCTGCCTAAGGTCCCAGCTAGCTGTCAAAGGGTCGCTCTGCAGGGCATGGCAATATTGTTAAAGAATACTACTGAATGTAGGATTCGAGCAACATTTCAAACTCTATTCTTTTTAAGTTTAGAATTATTTTCTGTTCTATGCTGTTGTTTAATTTGTGCCTCAAATGGTAATTTAGTCTTTAGAATACCTAAACATTCATCTAGGCATGAGTTGTGGTAGAGTAAAGGAAATACACCGTTTGGAATGTCTACTGGACGGGTATGATTTACACAGCTGGACATGCTTGAAACCCCATGTGGCAGCCTTCACAGAAACGCCAAACAGGGTACTTCCTCTTGGTGAACCGGTTCTCTAACACCATAACCACAGCTAATACTTCTCCCCGTTAGTGCGTAGGCACAAACAAAAACCTTACCTCTAAACTGCAGCGTTAAGACCGTATTTGTCCACGTCACTACCCGCGGAAAGAGAGACAGAGGAAACGTCTAATGGTACTATCTCATAAGTCAAAAATGTGTTCAAGGAATGCATCGACCCTATTGCATTGTAAGTTAGCATAACTGTTTGATGTTCAGCGTTGGGGCAAGGCTCCAGACGAAGCGTCAACATGTTTTTTTTTCTATGGCGTGAGCATGAGAAGATCAGCCGAGAGAGAGCAAAATGATGACGTTTGCAACACGAATCCGCATACCCGGTCCTCCATGCCGGAACGTCAGGTGCTTGATGATGGGACACGATGTACTGTGGGTAGTTTGCTGCTGCTGCTGGGTGTCGCACAGACGACGACGACGACGACGACTACGAAACATTAGCCGGGCGCCATCGTCGGCATGATTATCAACAGGGGGAGGCACGAACAGTGCAGGCACCCTTGGTCGTCAGCGTCGTCGTTTCCGTTGCCGCTGTTGCGGCTTACTGACGCTCGTGGTTCGTTCAGTGTCAATTGAGTTGTTCATTCGTACGTTTCGTGAGCTTTCTGTTTGTTCTGCTCGTGCTCGGTGGATAGCGCGTGTTGGTTGTTGTTTGTCCTCACCGCTTATCAAAGGTCTGTTTGCGGACGACCTCTCTTTCATAATTGGAGATTTAGTGCGAATAGAGTCGCTATAAGTGGAGTGAAATGGGAATGTTTTTGCAGAGGTCAACAAACAAAAAAACCCACTAGCTGCATCATATAACGGGTGCGGTATTGTGGGCAGTTCGCCACTTGAAAATAAATGCCGGGTCGATATTATGTCACAGCACTGGGTTGGATGCGAACCAAAAGACACCACCACACAGTCACCGAGTAGTGTCATCCAACAACATAAACCAGTAGCATCATCGACATTGACCGTGGTTTTTCTACAGCTGCATAAGAAAAGGCATAGTGAAGTGTTATGGTTGTTTGGGTTTGTTCTCTGACTAGCATTAAGTGCATTCGTTCTTGGTGATTCATTCCATTGCTCGGTAATCAAGTTCTCCCAACGGGGAATCGACGGGAAGAGATCAGTTGTTGGTGCATTCTAGTGTGGTTTGTGTGGTATGCGTGTGTCGTGTTCTTCAATCAAGAATATGTGTCGAGAAAAATCTCCCTAGAGTGCTGATTCTTACGGGGAAACCAGTTTCGAGTGCATCGTAGTGGAAACAGTAAAAAAAATCTTATCTTCTAAAGAGTGTGTGTGAACGTATGTTAATTATGCAGAAAAAAGTGTTAAACTGCATCTTCGTGTGGTTATGAGCGAGACATATCTAACTGTGTTGCCTTCATTTAAATCATGATTGCAAGCAATTGAGTGCTAAATAAAGGCTTGTCGTCCCTCGTCAGACACAGTGTTGAGTGTGCATGTGCAATGTGTATTCGTAAGAATGCTACCAATATTAGTGGAGAAGAGTGTGCGAGTAAATTGTTTGGATGACTTCATATGTAACGTGGAACTAGCTCAAGATGAGCATTATGTTTTGTTTAGTTAATCAAGAATTGTAGAGGGAAGAATTCTCTAATAGTTGGCATTTTACACGATAACTTAAACATTGTTAAAGTCTTTATTCCTCCAGAATCTGTGCTATTTATAATGTCCCTGCAAATGTCGCAATGTTGGGGACCTCTTGTATTGGACAAAAAAGAGGTCCAAATATTTCGAAAAGTGTTGATTTGCAAACAGAGAGTCTGCTCTCGACCACTTAACACACCCGTCTATCTTAATTCGTGCCTGAAGTTTCGTTAACTCGCTCTGATAGCGAAGAAAACAGCAGGAACATGTGCGACGAGATGTTCTGGCGCCGTCCTACTGTTTTCTGGGTTGACCATAGCGAATGGAAGTTTCATGTTGGCTCTGCCGGTCTCACTGCTTCTTGCCACATTTCGTGATCGCGGTAGTGTGAACGTGTAATCACTATGCGAGGGCGTCGGAAGCAGTCCCAGATGTCAGACATTAATGGAAATAATGAAAACAAGTGGTGTGTTCGTTTTATTTACTATGTGTGTATGGTCATTGCTCCAGTGGGTCGTGTTAGAGTTTGTTGTGGGGGAGAGCGAAGGCCTTTCTCGCAATGTTACGATTGGGAATGGGGCGCGACACCACCACTAAGTCACCATGAAACTGAATTATGATAGTTAGGAAAGTTGGAGATGTGAAGCTTATTTATAGGCGGCTTATCATTTTGTTCGAGGCCTTATGATGAACTCGCCAAGCGTTTATGCAATTAATTGAAAATAAATCGAAAGTATCTCTCTCACGGAATAGTTTCCGGTGTTTTGGGATTTTGCAACCGTGGGAGAAAGCATTCAGCAGCTGGGTGCGCTCCAGTTTTCTAATAGAAAAAGAAAACAAAAAGGGAAACATTCATTTTCCAGCTCTCGCGTAATCTCTGCTGCCCACGTGGAACCGGTGTGGTGTCTCAATCCAACCTCTGCGTCGTCCCCTACAACATCCGCGAAGCTAGTTTTCTGACGCAATGCGACGCCAGTCGATACGGCCCGCAGATCCCTAGCTGCATGAAGCATGTGCGAATGGGACAAAAAGAATTCGAAAAAGGAATGACCAAAAACAGCAGCATCCATTTTGTACCGCGTAATGCTCAGTTCCACCTCCAATTATCTGCATTTTTGTTTTCGGTGATAGAAATAGGGAAAACGCACCTAGTAGTGAAAGTGAAAGCATGGTTTTTTGAGGTCTTAAAGATAGATGACAAAATTGCATTCGGCTGTGTTGTTTGTCGCACAGAGTTTTCTTTAGGAGAGTTAGGAGCGCTATTGAGTAATCGAGCTTGATTTAGCATTCGGACGAGTTAGAGTCGAATGGTTTGCAATGTAAATTTGTCACCACCACATTGTGCACCGCTATGACCCTCTGGAATGCAAAATTCACTAAAAGCCGCAAGTTGTGGTGGAGAGCGAACATCAAAACCGGTCCTCGTATATTGTGTTGCCAGCTGTTTCTTTTTTTGTTCGCAGTTTCGCACTCGGTGACATTTTCTTGGCTGACTTTAGAAGTCTCTGCTGTGTTGTGGAGGCCTGATAGAACGTTCACTTTGAGACTGTTTTGGTGCCATTGGAACATGCTGAAGGTTGAGTAAAAGGTATCGAACATTTCATATCGAAGGAGAAGTACGTTCATTTTAAGGTGTTTTTGGTGGAAATGGAGCGTAATTCTTTTAGTACCTGGCACGGCTAGCCTTGAGGAATAAGCGTTATTTATTAAAGTAATACCAGCCACTCCAGGAATGGTTGAATCTTTCTGTGTGCGGTAATGACCAGCGTTTCCATCAAGATAAAACTCGAGCACTTGCCAATTGACAAAGTACGAACACACGCCGTGCCGGTGACGTTGTACAATTATCTGGATATTCCACTGTGACAGCGCTAACAAATCGGCCCCTTTGTCCACTATTCCCTCGTTCAATGCCTGGGAACGCGGACAATACAATAACATTTTACTAGTGCTCTAATCTACAAAGTGCGCTTCGCAGCTACTGCTGTGTTGCATATTTAATGTGTCCAAAGGATTGTGCCGCAGACAATTTGAGTGTCTACTCTACATACTACTGCTTACCCTACGCTTCAACGGTACACCCTTCTCAGTACTTGACCCTTTTGCTCTTGGCATTGAATCCGACGGAACTAATCGATCCCGTATCGATCGTGGTGATGACGAGAATAATCAACGACAAACAACAAAGCGAACGGACTTTGCTGTGTACCATGCTGTGTGGTGGTTGGCTGGTTGGCTCCACAATGGCGAGCGACCGAGGGACGGATGGCCCTGAAGATCACCGAATTGCGTCGCAAATGTTTTTGCTTGAATTTTAAGTCAGAAATCTAAGTTGGGCATGTTTTGATGCTGTATTGGTTAATTTTGGAAGGCTAAGCTCAGCGCTCAGAGTTTTCTGGTGTCTGTGTATGGCATTTCCATTCCAATCTCGCAATAAAGTTTGTAACCAGAGCCACTGATAAGAGCTGTAGTTTTGTGTTTGCGGTTTCAGGATGTTTCTAGAAGAAGATGACGTCCGTAATGCGGTTCTTCCCCTACCTTACTAAGAAATCATGAATAAGCACCAGCAGTTCTGATTACTCAATTCGCGATCGATTACCGATCGCATTTGTAAATGTAAATCTTTACTCGGACTTACAAATGAAGTACAAGATCTGTGTACAATCTTTCTCATCTTCAAAGCAATTGCAATTGGTTCAGGCAGCTTGGTGTGTACATACCCCGTTCGGTATGTCCCGTCATCATTGTACCTAACATCCCCCTCCCTTTAGGGTTATCATCTTGGTCGCAAAAGAATTTAAACCTTCACACTTTGCAATACGTCGCCGACGATGATTTACAGTTCTACTCGCGGCTTCGACCTCACTAAACTGTTCAACGCCACACGACCGGAATTACTGTGGCGGACTGTTGCAGTCTAGCGAGTGTGTGTGTGTGTGTGTGTTTCAGCTGATTGTAGTGTGGGCTGTTGACGATACAGCCGCCACCACCTACCCCTTCTATACTCGCCCCCACCGTGGTATGCGATGGCGCTTACGGTAAACAACACAGATGACGTGGACAAATCGGGATGCGCTTCGTAGACTCTCGCGCTATTTCGATTATCGCAATCGGTTTCGTTTGGTGTTTGCTTGTTTGTTGGGTGGGGTGGGCTTGGAAATGGTAATAATTGCTAGCTAGAAAATTAAGATACTCGTTATCAGAATAGTAATTGTGAGATGGCCGTTTTATAAGCATTTTTGCAGATGTTCTAGATGTTCTAGAAACATCCGTTAAAGCGGTAGGAATAGATGTTCTCACTACATCTCGCTCTTGATCTTGAGATGATAGAACAGTTGTAAAGTTCATTGATATTATTAAATCTCATCCTTTGTCTTGTTTCTTACGCATAATCTTGGCATCTGAAGAACGATGACTTAATCTCATTTAATCACAACAGAAATAAAAGAGACAGATTTGCTCGTTTGCCAACACTCGTGTTTTTTTTTTGTGTATGGTAAGCCTCATTGAGTGTGAAAATGAGATCTACTACCAAGTGCTTCGCATGAAACATATCTCTGCAGGATGCTCTACAAGTGCGCAACATTTCACTCATTTTGTTCTGCTGTGCTCGTGGGAAGAATTTGATCAGAAAAGTATTCGTTTACAGGGTTCATGTTGTGGATATAATTGGATGATCTGGATAGCTGTTGGGTGTACAAAAAAGATACAATTTATTACTCGGATGTTATGTTATATTATACCGGGAAGGTATGCAAAGTTATCACTCAGCAAACACTTGATTTACCAAGTTCCAAAAATAGGTATTAAAATAATTTTTATGATGTCAATGATTGCATAGTTTTAGGCGTTTGGAACCTCAGTGACTCATTCGACTGGATTTGTTTGGTTGGTGGTAGAAATTTACTTTATCGTATGATGTACTTTGGGTCTTTATAAAGAATTAATTTTGCTATAAATTTCTTTTTATTTGGTCTTAAAGTTGATCTGTACGACTACGCGGATAAGCCTTAATTGTTGACTTCAGAAATATGTTTTGGGATCGTTTTGTTTGCCAAGGCCTTATACCAATGGAACATTGTAATTCAATTAGCAGTCAGTTTAGACAAGCATATATTCAGTTTTGTAGACAGTTTAAATTAATTTCTTCAGTAAATTTTATGTTTTTTCTTTAACTGCAAGTATTTGGATGTTGTCCACAGTTTTTAACATACCCAATCATCTGCCCACGGCTGGCTGCAAAAAATATTTACATTTAGCATTCCCTGAAACACGAAACCCCGACGACGCCTCAGTTATCAAAAAGTCAACCAAAACGTGTCGAAAATCTGGTCCCATCTGACAGACGTGTAATAAAATATCTGTGGCAATTGTATCACTCAAGCAGAGAATGATATTTCCGCCTTTTTTGTGGTTAGCACAGAAGAAGGGTTTTCGCAGGCATCATGTTACGGCATCGTGCATCTCAACAGCGCACGTTTAGCAAACACTTTGGAAGCTGCCGTGTGTGTGTTCCGCTCATTAAAATTGGAAGACCTTGAAAGCGATCCTACGGATGGAAAAATGGTTTCGCGAAGCGATTTAAAGATACGGATGAAAGCCAAACGTGGGCGTGTGTGAGCGTGTTGTGTCGTTGTGGGAGATATTGTTGTGATGTATTTCTCCACATTCACGTGTAGCACGCCTCTACGTTCGCGTATCGGGCGGAATTGAATGTACTGCCTTTTTTCCCAAATTGCACCCAACCACGGACAGGGGTTATTAAAATTTCCATGAAAATGGCTTATCATATTTCTAAAATGGTTGTTATCGCAGAACGTTATCGGTGTTAAGTGTTCCGGAAACATTTTAGGTCGATTTTGGTTTTAATTGTCGTTTGTGTCAGTTAGTTTGTTCGGTTAGCTCCACGTTGTACACGTCACGCAATTTATGCAAACAATTTGCACATTTCACGAAACATTGGCATGCATTCTGCCGCAAGTTAGCACACGGCGGCCTGGTTTCAGCAACTCAACTGTGTCTGTCGTGTGACAAGCGCCTATCATTTACCCCGGTTACAAATGGATATAATGACTAACGTTGTGCGTTATTTGTCTGTTTAAAAATTCAGTTCCAGTAAAAGTGCCTGACGATAACAACGGTGACGAGACGACGCCTTTTTATTCTTGTTTGACAAAACACTCGTATCGAGCAGGGTTCCGTAACACAGTGGTTGCCTGCGTCAGCAGCTTCAGTATTCACATCGGTGTTCGATCGTAAACAGTGCGTTCTTTATCAATCGGTAACGCTTTTCGCGGTTTAGCATCTTTCGAGATCGTGATCTTCGTATCAGTCGGTGGCCCAGTCGAGACTTCTTTCACCAGTTTGCAGATAAAGAAAGTCTCATGTACGTGATCTCGGGTGATCACGGGTGGTTATGTATCACACCTGCAGACGAACAGCAAAGTGGAACGGAACGTTAGTCGGTACAATTGGCAGTATCGGATGCTTCTGCTACCAGCATCGGTCGATGTTTACATGGTGGTGAATCTGTATCTGGTGGCGTTCTGCTACATTAAATGGCAGCTCTCGATGTGGCTGGTCGGTGCGATTGCGGAACGGGCCGGAAGAATGCGTAAGCTTACCGTGCTGGTGACCTTCTGTTGGGTTGCACTGATCTCACAAATTGTGGCCATCTCGAACCTCTACCACGATGGGTAAGTGCTGGTGGGATGTGCGGTTTGGATACTTCGAAGTTGAAGTTTCTGAATGGTGATCGGAAATGTCCGTGTTATAATTAACGAACATGGGATGACAATGTTTGGCTTAACTAGATAGCTTCACCAAACCTCTACTGGATCTTGCCTCTTAATTGGTGGAACAAACTTTATAGTTTAAAGCACTTGTATCACTTATAATCATCCTTGAATGTCGTCCCCGTAGATATTTTACTACTCTGGTTTTAAAACATTTACAAAAAGGCACAAATTGAGACGTGATGTTCCTATTTACGTTGTTTTCCTGTTTTCGTTTAAGTCCTCCAACGGTGATAAGACTAAACAAAGGAATCCTGATGTGTAGCTTTGAATGTCAAAAAAAAGTTTGCTGTGCATGTTTGCAATCTTTAAATTGCTTACAGTGTAAACAAGAATTCCCAAATATTTATTTCGTAAAAATGCGCTCAACAGCACACATCTGTACATCATCACTTAGGTGTCATGTCCGCTGCCTGATGGGTGTTGTCTGCCACGGTATGCCTGCAATTGCATAAACCATTCATTTTTCACTCCAACAATAGATGGTACAGAGGAAGTTTTCGTTGCCCTGAGTTGAAGTTAAAAATAGTTCCTCCAAACAACGTTCTAGTCATGGCGCAGTTAACGAGTGGACAGTAAACTCTACACCAACTTCTTACCGCGCATCGGTAATGTCATCTTGTTCATGTTTCATAGACGATCCTCCTATGGCGGTGTACTTGGTACGCACAGTTTGAGAGCAGTCAAGGTTAGAGTATGCCGTATTTGAGAAGGATAACGTCTCGCGTGTAAATAACAACAAACGTTGCCACAACACATCAACCACTGTGTTGGTGGGGTCGTCAGCAAGAGAAGATTGTCAACTCTCCACCCATATTCGTTCGCTTATCACGTGTCATCTCGCATGTTTTCAGACTGGGCGATCTTTGCATGCATGGTGTGTGCATCAGTAAACGGCTTTCTGTTTCGTTTGATTTGTTTTGCTCTTGGTGCATGATTGAGCATCGTTGCGAGCCAGTCTCGGGATCTCTCAACTAGAAATTTGTTGAGGTACTGATCTATTGACGATCGGAGCTACGATTACCGTAGGATGATATTGGAATCTGGTGGACAATTTATTACCGTTAACGTTAGCATATGATAGGAAACAGCCGGAACGAAGTCTGTGAGGTACGATCAGTTGACGATCAGCCTTCAAGGAGTCAGTGGAGGTTGCTTTAGAATATGATCTTCTACAATTTGTTTGATATTTTGATCATCGTAAGACTGTCTGTATTTAACTTTTTTCAATCATATTTCACAAAGTTTTTAACGTTTCTTTTTTATCTCTATTTCATTTTAGGTTACAAGACATTCCAGGACCACCCTCGATAATCACGTTGGTGGACAATCAGCATCATGAGCTGAACAATATCGAGAGCAAGTTAGAGGAAAACTTGGAGGCAACGTTAAAGAATCTGTCGCACAACAATGTACACACTGTGCAAACAACCGTTCCGTTACACGATGATGATAATCAGCAACAGTTGGTTGGTGTTACTGCTGGCGACGTTTCGGTCGAGGATCGAAGCAATGGAACGCTCGAAGAAGAACTCCCCAAAGAGCACGAACCACCGTTACTGGTGATGATTCCAATGAAGGATCCGGATGAAACTTCGACTGGATCTACACATCAGTCGGTTGATGATTCGCCGGCACAAGTAGTATCGAATGAAGCATCACCACTCGCTACCGATACAGCAGCAAGCGTTGTACCACCGAAACAGCTCGAAGTGAACCTAACCGAAGAAAATCCGATGCCAGTGTTTAGCGAGTGGGCTCAGAAACAAATGGCCGAAGCGGAGAAAAAGTTGGGCGAAGTCGTGAACGCTTCCGCCATGAAGAAGGGCACAAAACCGGCCGGCAGTAAGACGGGCGGTGGTGCAATGAAGCTCCGGGCGAAGAATTATGCTGCACCGGAGTGTGGTGCAAAGATTATTGCCTCGAATCCGGAAGCACAAAGTACGGGTTCTGTGCTTACTGCCCCGAAAGATGAATATCTGCTGAATCCGTGTACGAGTAAGATTTGGTTCGTGGTGGAACTGTGCGAACCGGTACAGGCGGAACGGATCGAGCTGGCAAACTTTGAGCTGTTTTCATCGTCACCCAAAGAGTTCAGCGTGTCGGTAAGCAATCGTTTTCCGACGCGTGATTGGGCGAATGTGGGACAGTTTACGGCGAAGGACGAACGGGATGTGCAGAGCTTTCAGCTACATCCGCATCTGTTCGGGAAGTTTGTGCGGGTAGAGATACTGTCGCACTACAATCAGGAACATTTCTGTCCGGTGTCGTTGTTTCGCGTGTATGGAACGTCTGAGTTTGAAGCGTTCGAAACCGACAACACACCGTTACAACCCGAAGATGATGATGATGACGATGAGATGGCAAATGGCGTAGGAAGTAAAGAAATGTTGCAAATGGGGAAAGGAAGCATCATTGAAGAAGGAGGAATCAATGAAGAAAACGTTCCGAAACAACAAGAAGGAAAGTTGCTTGAAGGAGGAGGAGGATCTTTGCACGGTGAAGCGCATGATGCCACGATCGGTCGAAAGGGAGGCAAAAACCCGAACAATATCCTAAAATCTGCCGGCGAGGTAGTAATGAATATGGTTAAAAAGGCTGCCGAAGCACTTGGCAAAAGCGGGAACGATAGTAATGACAGTAATGGAGGCACCCCAACGGAAAGGACACCGTCGAGAGAGGGAAGAATATCGGTCACAAGTGTACCGACGAACCTGCCAGAAGCAGCAGTAGCACCATCATCATTACCCTGTGTTACACTAGCTTATACGATACGTTGCGTTAACTGCACCGACCATTTTCGGGCTCGGCTCGAGTCCATGATGAATTGCAAACACAATCTTCTCACTAGTCTACTAGGAGTGGCGCGCATCGAACGGTCGTTCGATTCCGCCCAGCATTTTCTATGTGCCAACGTGTTAGGATTTAACTTACCGCGGTCGAAACAGGGCCAGGACGGTCTCGGACAGGGTGAAGCGTTATCCCCAACGGTTTGCCGCAATATGCGATACAGTGTGCTTAATCTGTTGCCGGACGAGCTTGTGGCTGGGCTTTGCAATATGGTGGCGTTTGATCTGAAGCTCATAGCGAAGTCACAGCACGATGCGGTCGAAGAGAAGAAAACAATCGACGGAACGGAAGTGAAAACGAATGAAAATGATAATTCGTATGATAATGCGCGTGGCGATGATGGTGGCAAGAATATACCGAATCAGCAACAAGAGGAGCAAGCATCTTCGACTGGCAACTTAGCAATCGATAGTAATGTTACACCAAAAACCACTGAAAATGAACGACGACCATCTGAACAACGTGGGCAAGATGTGGAAAATGAGGGAAAAGAAATGGTGGCCGCTGTTCCAGAGGATGGAAGCGAACAGTCTCTATCTGAACATGATTCTAAAGAGGATGTGAACATGTTCAACATTGCTACCGAACCACCGACGATTACTACTACTACTACTACTACTACTACGCCGGAAACAACCGATCGTGATGAAGCGGTTCAAACTGCAGAAGGAACTAAAGAGCAAGAGCAACAGCAAGACCATCGAGAAAAGGAAGATTATGCCAACAATCACCACTGGGAAACGATAGACGATGGACTACCATCCGAAATGGCAGGAACGGGTCCTTCAGGCAATGGTGGATTTACGACTACTGGTCCTGCTGCTGCTACTGCACCTTCCGGAATGGCTGCCGGACATCAGAAGGTGCAGCCAGAAAGTGTTTTTCTGCGATTATCCAACAGAATTAAGGTAAGGAAATAGTGTAAATATACAGAGGCGCTCGTATCTAAAACAGGATAGTACAGCATCTCACCAATTATGTGAGATTTAATGCTGATTTACGAAGCAACAAAGAAAAACTCGCACCTAGGTGATCTAATGTATATGCAGTAAAAAATTAACTCACTTCGTTTCCCTTGTTTTAGGCACTAGAGCGAAACATGAGCCTTTCCGGTCAGTATCTGGAGGAGTTAAGCCGCCGCTATCGCAAACAGGTCGAAGAGCTGCAGCATTCCTACGCCAAAACATTGCACGAAATCCAAGAACAGAACCTACGCATGTCCGACAGTGAAACGAAGCTGCGGGAAGTGAATGAACGGTTACGACAGGATCTGGTAGAATTTCAGGCCACCGCTACCAACTGGCGCAACATAGCTCTGGCGCTGCTGGTGTTTATCGTACTAACACTTTTCATTCTTCTCGCGATGGTACGCTCGGTGGCAAACAGTGTAAATCTGCTTGCAAATGGGCATAAGCTGGAAAAGCAGCAACAACAACCTGCCCCCATACCACAGAGCGTTATCGATCGCGAGCTGGCACAGGTAGGATCGGATGCGAAACCAATCCGTGGCCGAATGTTGCGAAGAAAATCGATCGATGGCATGCCAACGGGCGGTGCTACAAGTGTGGATGTGACGGGAAGTACGGTCACTAGTGCTTCGGGCATCATTATCGCAACTGCTGAATCTTCAACGGTGGGTACAAGCATGTCACCGGCACGATTGCGCAAAAAGAGACCAAGCGAGGAGGCACTTAACATAAGTGGAACGTACGTGAACCTGTTGATCGATGACGGTGAAGCGCCACCACCGATTGCATTGGAGAGGAAAAAATCAAAACAAAAGCACCGCAAAGTGTCCGCCCCGTCGATGATGGCTGGCAGCGGTTCGACGGCTTCGAATCATGAACCTGCAAAACGGTCCGTATCCATGATTGAACCACAGGAACAGCAACATCGTTGGCGAGTGACGACCATAAACGGTAGCTCGGAGCGTCAGCGAACACCCGAGAAGGAAAACAGTGGTCGTATTGATGAATTGCCGTATTTGGAGGATAATGATGAGTTTATCATACCGACAGCAAGCGATCTATCGTACGATGAGTATATGCCCGGCTCGAACGCTTCCACGGCGGCGGAGGCTGGTGGACTGACGCCGAACGATATGGAGCGGCTTGTCAATGGGACACCCCCCAGCAGAAATGGTAGTGTGCCACCGCAGCTGCTAGCCAGCACTGGTGACACACCGGATGCGGTGGAACCGAAGACGAACCTAACCAAATCATCGCGCCGTCTATCGTCGCCAGCATTTTTCAAAAGCTCACTGCTACGGTCAAGCTTGGGGTCGAAGAAGCGTTCGTCGAAGAAATCTGCCAATGGTAACAGTAGTAGTAATAGTAGCAGTAACACTAACACTAGCAGTAATAGCAGCAGTAGCAACAGTTCCAACAGTTCCGTACCGCGAGAACTCGGTACGGGAGATGCGGTAGGTTTAAATGAAAGTGGCGGTCGAAACACGCAGGACAGTTGGTACCGTTGGTGGTCATCGGAGCAGAGCAAAGTGCTTTCCTCGTCAACGCCTTCATCTAGTCAGGAGGTTGCGGCATCGTCGCCGGATAGCAAACAGCGCCAAAGGATAGGAAAAACCAAATCAGCCAGTCCATCCGATGGCGTCGGTGCAAAAGAGCTGAGCGAAGAACCGGTGAAACTTTCCGTTTCGTTTAATGGCGATATGCCCGTGAGCGGTATGGCTGCCGGTGGAAATGGTTCACTGGAACGAAAGTCAAGCCGGGGCAGTATACGACGACTGTTCCGGAAGGTGTTCTAGGCGAAGGATTTAGCATTACGCTCACATATTAATATTAATGAATTAAAACATAGACTGACGCTAACCTTTCCAATGCCATTTGGAGGAGGTTACATGTTTTCGAAAAACAAGCAAGCCACCAACACGAAGAGAGAGGGCCAAACGATTAGGCGAGAGAGGACGTATTTAGGTCGAATGGTTCCCTCGAGCGGGTGATATAGTCAGTAGATGTGCAAGAAAAATGGTTCCTTATGTCTCTCAACACTGAAACACCCACTTGTCCGTTGCTTATGTTTCTTTCCTTCGTACTTCGTTGTTCATTTTCCTTCCCTTTATTTATGTTTTGATGTCTCTGTATAAATGTGTATCCGTTGCAAGTGGTAGAATGGTCGCTAGTTTTACTGGTAGAAGTAACCCACAAAATACGCTCTAGTGATTGTAGTAGTTTTATAGTGTTTAAAAGTAGTAGTGTCCGTTCAGCGGGATAAATCTATCCATTACCTATCGCTCTTGCCATTTACCAGCAAAAACAAAAAGTCGTTATCATTTCCTTTTGTGATTTGAAAGCATCCCTAAGTACGTGTCTTGTTCTTTGCCTTCGGTGTGTTACCGTTCCCGCAAATGAATGTTAAAGTGAAAATTGTATGTGTTAAAATGTGACGAGGCAAAAACAAAAACAATGGGCCAGTATTGATATAGATTGGTGCGTTTGGGCGAGAGGAAAATACGTACGAACGCGGTTGTTGTGTTGCATTTGTATTAAAAATGTGTTTCTGTTTTTCGGATAACCAAAAATTAGAATAATCAATTCCGGGGTAAGCACACGAGTAAAGGGGGAAGATCTAAACAAATTATCCAAAATTATTGCAGAGGCGGTATAAAGTCTCACTTACGCTCGATCTAGAACGGTTTCGGCCTCTTGCACCGCAAAGCGGTTTTAAACTCTGATAAGTAAGGAAATTCCGTACACTAAAACGATAAACAAACAACAGTAACCGATGTTGCACCAGGCTTGAAACAGTTGCAGGTGTGTCACAGCACTAGTTAAACGTTTTTCGTGATGCAACTACCGCGTAGGCTTTTAATCGGGGCCCAACGTTAAAGCATGGCAAAGCGTAAACATACTCTACACACGAAATGCGCGTAGTTTATCTTCAGCTTTGTTCCTTTGTAAAATGTAATACGGATTGACGCACCGTTTAATCAGCCTTATGATGAGGCAGAGAGGTTTGATAAGGCTAGATGAATCCCCCTGTCGTTGAAACGTTCATGTAGAAATTGAAAATAAATTATTTTGTTATCAATAGTATGCAGCAAGGGTGGATTGGATATTGTGTAGACGTTTGAAAGAAACTACAAGACAGGAAAAACATCTTTTTTTATATTATAACAAACATTTTATTGCACCTATATTTTAAGCGCAGCAATAAAATCACTCAAATCAACCAGCTCCTGCTCCATAGTAAGCTTTTCCTTCCGTGCCAGCTTGTTCACATCGTCGGCTGCCGTTCGCAGCACTTCCTGCCAGTTGGACACCTCCTTTAACCGCTCGTTATCGGTGCAGTAGAAAATTTCATTCACATCCTCCTCGAGCTGATACGACAGCACGTAATGGAACGTTTGCTTCAGCGCTTCAACCGTCGTCCCGCGGAGACTTTCGTTGCGGCATACCAGGTTCAGCACAAACAAACCCGCGTCGCCAATGATTTTGCGCACATTAGCCAGTACAGTCCGCTCGAGAAAGGCTGCCGGTGGGCAGCTCATGCCCACGCTCGGATCCTTACTATCGACATCGAACAGTAGGGCGGAATAGTGGGTGCCGCGCGCCGCTTCGTCCGCTAGAAATTGGACACCGTCGGCAATAACCACCCGCAGACGTTGGTCGAGTGTTAGACCGAAATATTTTACCGCAATCTGTTCAATTTCTGGGTCGATTTCGATTGCGGTTAGGGTGGTGTTTTTAAGACACTCGCGAATAAACGTACAGAGACCGCCACCTCCGAGTCCAACGACGGCTACGGGGCAGTTTTTGTTTGAGCTATTGCTGGTCATGTTTGCCGCCAGCTGTACACCCACCGTCATGAACAGATGATGCTGACAGGCAAGATATCCCGGATCGATCACCTTCTGTGCAGCGCGGCTTCCTCGTACACGAGCCATTTTAAGTGCCGCCTCCGACTGGACGACGGATTGATTGGAGAGAAATATAAGCCTCCTGAATAGGCGGCCATTATCACCGGCAATCTCCTCCACGACGTACTCTCCGGACAGTTCACTACGACCGGTGTGGATCGTTTCCCGGCGACCAACCTCAGCACCGATGGAAAGATACGGTATCGATGCACCTTGGAGGCCATTCGGCGCGAGTGATTTAACGCTTTCCCCTAGCTCCGCTTTAACTGCCTCCAGATCGCTATAAACGTGACCCCGATGAAGTGTAACGACCGCAAGCCGATCAAACTTGGCCGATTCTTGCAGTTTCCTACGACCGGCCGGTGTTGCAAAGAGCCATTCCGTTTCCCGTCCCTGAGGAACAATGAACGCAGCATATTTTCCATTCCCGCGCTTCGGTGCCTGATCCAGCACGTGAATTGTGTAGCGGGGCTGTTGCTTCTCGGTCGGAGCAAACAAATCTAGCGATACTTCCGCCATACCGGCAATGCTTCCTCGTGCCAGCCCGTTGCAAACCATGGCCGCTTTCTGTGCAGCAGCTACACCCGCTAAAAGCTCCTCGGGACGTTGTACACGCTCGATGTGATTAGCGGCCAGTCCAAGCTCCAGGATACGCATCGGGATGTTTTTCAACTTTGTCGCCACAATCGCAAACACAACCAACGATGAACCGTCCGCGTTGGGTGCGTCTTCTGTCGCGTGTCCTTTGCCTGCTTCGGGACAGCGAACAATGCGAAGCATAAAGTGTGCAGAAGGAAAATAATCTACCACCTTTCGAAGGATGTGCTCTTGGAGGAGTGATATGCAAACGTACCGACCGGCCGCACGCAGTACGCGACCGATTTCGGTAAAGTATTTCTGGACCACCGAAACCACCTCGGTTGATTCGTCGGTGAATAGTGCATCGAGCGTTCCCTTGTCTAGCACGACGGAGAACGTTTCGTCCGGGAAGGTCATAGCGGTAGCGTCCATCTGGTTCCAGGCCATTTCGGGCCGGGTGGTACGGTTCGCATCCTGCATCTGTTTGATCACGACAGGGGATATATCGATGTTGGTAATTTTTCTACAACGAAGAAAAAATAATGTGATTGTTGTTTCAGGGAAGGATACATTGCGGGAAATGCACTCACTTGAAGCCAACATCGTACAGGTCCATGCTTAGCTTCGAGTTACCGCAACCAACTACCAGGATTTCATCCTTCACCTTGATGTACTGATGCAGCTGATCGCATAGCTCCGGATATTCACCGTACCATTCGAACGCTTGCTTTCCACGCTTGCGGAAAAAGCTGTTCCAATACTCGGTCGATCCAAAGTCGGCCGTACTTTTCGGTAACAGATTCATTGTGTGAGAGGACAAAAAGCTAGCTTGATGTAAAAGAGGGATGTTCGGTCGCTAGGAATTGTCGTCTACGTATGCTTTACACTTTATTTTCAACTTGTGTTGAATAAAAACTGCATTTTATACAACAATAAAGTTTACCGACACGTGTTTTTACGCAAAGTTGTGCATGTTTATGTTTTGACCGGTTTTGGAAATCGATTAGTTATGACAGATTGACGAAGAGACGCAACGTTTATAACGCAACGTTCAATACTAGAATCGTTGTTTGAGCACACTCGGATCTTTGTCGTTATAGACCTGGTCATATTTTTTTTGTTAAATAATTGAAAACTAATTAATTTTACTTTAGATTTTTAGATAATTTATGACAAATACAAAGTTAGTGAAGTTACGCCACGTAAAACGACGTATTTTACCATAAAATGAGGTCCAAGCGCAAAACCTGCATCCTTGTATCGTTTTCGCTGGCTTGAGGTCGGGTTGTATGCGCCTAAAGGTATGCAATTAATCGTTTTTTCCCTTTCCTTATTGCGCAATGATGTATTTAGTCAAAATGAATCAAACCTGTGCTTTCTATCAATTTTCTTTCTCAATCGTTTCAATAAACAACAGTAACGGTATGGTTTAAATCACTTGAAAATGAAAAAAATATTTTATTTCGTGTAAAAAATCATCTTCCTTTGCACGTGCACCACACGGGGTTCGTCCTGCTATTTCTACTACTTACTGGCCTTCGAAAAGACATTCAAAAGGGTTACCCACAAAGAGTGAACGACTATCGTAGCTGATGTTCGAGTTTTGGGCATAGTTTTTATTCCATTTTAACGTTTTTAGCATCGAGATTTGTGGCTTCATACTCATCACGACAGTATCCTGAAACAGTTCGTCCAATGTGCTTGTTGTTTAGTTTTTAAATTTTGTTTTCAATTTTATTATGCGTTTCCAGCCACTAACCAAGCGGCCTGTGCCACAAATCGAACAAATGAAACATACAATACGATCTTAACAAAGGTGTAGGTTTAACAACTTACGTGTGGGAAAAACTTTTCCTGTTGCTTTACGCTTCTTCTGCATTGGAATACATATCGGTTTACATCTTCTTGCTAGGTTCGTATTTTTATATATCTTTTTACGGCTCCTGCTTTCTTTTATCTTACTCAGTTTCCTTCATTGGCCTTCTGGGTTTCTTGCTGTTTTAACATTGATTGTTGTTGTGTGAAAGTAGTGTCATCTTCGTGTTCTATTCTGACCATATTCGGTTTAGTTTTGCTCTTGGCATCATTGTAATACAGTAACGATTTTCTCTTTGATTGTTTGCGATTTTTCTGTGTAGTGCCTGTCTGCTTGTCATCATTTGTGGTAATACTCTTAAACACATTTACAATTTCATATTAATTTTGCGAATTCCTTTTGTCAATAATTTATGCTTTCCAGACTTCGACTCGAGTTTTTTCAAATTATTTTCTATTTATGGTTAGAATGAATGTATCAAAGTGTTATAAAAATTTACCAAAATATTTGCGTGTGTGTGTCGTTATCATTTTACTTTTGCTTACATTTACAAAATCATCTTCAAAAATGTACGAACCAAATCGTGATGATGCAAGTCATGCCAAGTGATTTGAGTATGTAATGGCGTTAATATGCTTCTTAGCATGAACTTTATCATAATACAAATCATATCGATAGTCAGCTGTCAATCGTAAACGATCAAGGATCACCTCATTGGTATGGTTTTGTGTTAAACTTTCCTTGTTTTAACCAACTTTTCAAACTCGTCCTACAAAACTAAAAGGGTATTAGTGTTAAAAGTAAAATTTGGACCCTCTGGAGATCCTTAGCACTGTAACGAATAATGACTAGACAAGTACTAATACAAAATGCACAAAATGATCACCACAACAAAACCAAGCAATGAAGCTCCTTGATCGAACGTTTACTGCTACTGACGGACGCAATTTACTTGTCTGTGTAAAACATAGACGATTGTTCCCCCGGAGAGAACTCCAGCACGCTTACTACTGGCAAGAACTGTCGGTACTATTGTTTGGTATTGGTTTGTTGCGTTACCGTCGGTTGTCGGAGGAATGAACAGCTCATCCGAACCAAGCCCGTTTGAAGCTTCCATTCCACGTCCGAACCGATCGGCAATCGGTTGTGAATCTGTAGTACGGGAGTATCCATTCTATTGTAGTTGTGGTGTACCGTTCGGTACGGCTTATGTTATATCGGCTATGTAGTTTTAAAATCTGAGTTGTTTTGTAGTTCGGAACATCACCTACGTACGGTTGTGTCAGCCCTAGACCCTCGTTTACTACACGCGCCCCTATTTGGCTGTCATCTGTCGTTGCGGTTTACATATTGAGTGGGTTTTGATACACTACCGAAGGGTCCGTTTTCCCTTCGGACCCTGTTACTATTTACTATATGTGAGGTTTGGTAATATTGTAGATTGGTTATTGTTGCTTGGATGCGGAAAACGTAAACTGTATTTATAAGCACTGTAACTGACTGGTTTGGTACTATTTGTTTTACATTTCTTGCAAGCTGTTGGAAGCTATCCGGCAGACAAAACTGCTTAAGAAATTGTCGTTTCGCTGTAGTGAACATCCTTATGTATGTCATGCAGATTGCATACTTTAAGCGCAAACGTGTTGAGAGTTTGAAAAAACGCCTTAAAGTATGCAATCGCAATAACATATCGATATCATAATAATCCGCGCTTCATCAACACCTTCAAAGCAGCTTTGTCAACGGGTCATAGCTTTTGTGATAAGTATTCCGGTTCTATTGATGCCACCGAATGGACAAATGGTAACCATGTTTGCATTATCCCGTACCTTCCATCCAGAAACGATCGAAAGGTAAAATGGTGCAGGCCATCGGCTTGTGCTGCGATTTTGACTGGCGATTTTCAAACACGATGTCCTCCCATTTGTGACCCACACGTGGATGGTGGCTAGTTTGCGGTTGGATGTGGAAGTTTTTCTATTGCATACGACAAGTAGTTTTTATGTGTGTGTGTGTGGTTTGTTGCCTTAAAAACTATTGCGCCTGTCAATCGCACGACAGATGACAGCCCGTTAGTCATGTTGGCGGGCGGTAAAGCAAGGATACGGTGACTCATCCGTACTGTGGTGGTGATGCTTGTATTTAAGTGAGTTACTCCCTTGCGCAAGAGAGTAAGTGGTTATATTGATTATGGTGGTTTTGATCTGGGGTGCAAGTAGTGGCTGTGTTACCGGACCGGCTGTCGACCATCGTTTGCGTGCGCTTTCATTCGATAGGACACACACAAACGCATTGTGGTGCCCCATCGGTTAAAAACGATTGCTTGATACGAAGAAAAAATAGAGATTTGCTGATGACAAAATTGGTAGACAGAGACGGTGTCGCATTTAGTTACATTTAGCTAGAGAATCGTGTCGTGCATAAAACTGGACCACTTATTGCCGTTCGATACACGTACATATACACATATGATCGTTATTATTTGTTTAGAATGGTTAGCTTCATCGCTTACATAGACAATACAATTTTTCCTATCTTTTCATACACTGCTCTGTGTCCCTCTGTGTGTATGTGAGCGTGCGCGGTGTGTAACACAGGATGGCGGAAAGAACGTTTGTTGTAAGTTTAAGCTGTAGCTGTCCATCAGTTACTTCTAACTTCTCTACTGGCGATTTGGAAGATAAAACTTACAACAGTCTTTCTTTCGCGTGATTGCCACTAGCTAGTAGTTAATAGTTGTCGCTGTACACAATTCTTCACACGTCCCGAACGCCCGCTTCATACAAGTTCATACAAAACAACTTCACTTTCCGACTGAGTATTTCTTGTACACACATTCCTCGAAGTAAAACGAAAACTGTACAACACTTTAAATGACATTTACATATTCACTTGCGCAACAGCACATCGATCGCACGCTTCCCGTTCACATTTCGCAGCTCATTGTCAACCCGTTTCTGAAGCAGATTGTAGATATCGACGTACTGGAACTCTGCCGCAAGATGAAGTGCCGTGTTACCTCGTGCGTCAGCGTGATTTAGCGGCAGCTTGGGAAGCTTCAGTATCTCACGCACGACCTCAACTTGGCGCGAAAAGACGGCGTAGTGCAGTGGTGAACGTTGCTCGTGATCGAAAAGATCCCGATCGAGCGGCAGTACACCGGCTCGCAGGATCGATTGAACGATGCACAGGTTCCGGTTGCAGATCGCCGTGTGGAGAATGGATTGCCCATTGGACGAGGGTATGGTAGCGTTAGCGCCGTGACTGAGCAAATACCCGAAGATCGCCTCGTGCCCCGTTTGGGCACTGATGTGAAGCGCCGTAAAACCTTCCTTGTTCTGTGCGTCCAAACTAACATCACCGGCCCGGTGAAGCTTGACGCAGTACTGCACGATATCGAGCGCGCCCCGCAGTACAGCTAAATGTAGGACGGAATTCTTAGTGTCAGCTTCCACCGCATCGAGAAAGCGCTCGACCACCGTGGGGAAGTTGTTGACGAAGTACTGTAACGCGTCGAGCCGATTGTTCATGACGGCGATCGAGAGCACGTTGTGGCCGAACTGATTGCAGTGTTCCACGTCAGCACCGTGCCGGACTAAGATGTCGAGTGTCGAGAGAGGTGCTCGAGAGAGTGCGTGAAACAGAGCCGTGGAACCGATCGTATCCTTTGTGTTCACGTCGAACAGTGCGCTGTCGAGCAGGTACTCCAGTATCCGGTTGTAACCTTCGCGTGCAGCGCAGAAGAACAGCTGATGCGGGTGTTGAGGTTGATGGTGCTTGCTACTACCTCGGTGTGTCGGTGATAAGGCGGTCAGCGTTTTACCGATCGTATCGATCAAGGCTCCTTTCTCTAGCAACAAATTAGCTATATCGATTGATTGCTTCCTGATCGCAATTGCTAGGACTGCGTTGAGATCTTCCCGATCGGCAGGTTGATTGTTGAATGTGTTGTGTTGGAGTAATGTCTTTACGATCGCTATACTCCGGTTACTAACTGCTAGAAGAAGCGGCGTCCATCCTTCTCCGTTGGCAAGCATTGGATTAGCGCCATGTTTGAGGAGAGTCTTCACACGCGCCGGTTCATCACAAAGGCAGGCCAGATGGAGAGGTGTTGTACGGAAGCGAGGACTAGCGACATCTATCTCGAAGAACTGCAGGTAGTTTACTATCGCACACTCGTCCCTTGCATGATGCAATGGCGTAAAGCTATCACTGTTGACATCTGCAGGCGAAAGACAGTACTCGAACTGCTTGGTCACACGCAACAGGTCATCCACCAGAGTCTGATCGCGTAATCGCTCCGGTAGCGCTAGACTTTCCACCGTTTGCGCACCGCACTGCACTAACATCCGGATAAGCTTCCTGTGTTCACTCGCGATCGCTAGCTCCAGTGGGCTTTTTCCCAGGGAGTTTTTTAAACCGACATTAGCACCGTGTCGCAACAGTAACCGTACCGTTTTTACACATCCACATTCTACGGCAAAGTGTAGAGCACTGTTCCCGTTCAAATCACGCAGCTGAACGTTTGCACCGTGTCCGAGCAGTAGCTTGACCACATCGGGGAATCCCTTACGGGCAGCAATCTGTAGCGGTGTTAGTCCTTTTCCGGACGCTTCCTTCCGGTTGATGTTACTTTTCACTTTACGATCACTTTCGAGTACGAATCTTAACACATTCAGTCGACGAAAGGAGACGATCTTCGGGTAGAGATTCGCCAACTTAACCGCTTCATTTGCAACCATAAACTCAACGATCTCCTCATTCGAATCGTCACAGTACTGTAGGAACAGATCTACGCACGCGCTCGCTATTTTGGCACTTAGCAGCTCGTTGTTCTTGAGAAACACGATCGCGTCCTGATCGTTGTTGAGAAAGATCCACGAATACTGACTGTATCCGTGCTCACCGTTCGTGTACCAACGGGCGCCGGCGTTTGTGAGTGCCTTCACCATCTCCACGTTGCTCAGCTTACAGGCGACATCGAGCGGCGTTTGTCCACATTCGTCTCGCTGGTTAAGATCGTGACACTGATCCAGCAACAGATTCAGCAGCTCCACATTGCCCGAAATTACGGCGTAGTGCAGTATCTCCGCGTTACTCTCCACATTGACGTTGTAGTCTGGGTGCGTCTCGAGAAAGGTAGCAAACAACCGATCAAAGTTGAACACCATCGGAATGGCATCGAGCTGTCCATATCCAAAATCGGCCACAATTTTTGACAGTATATCCTCATCGTTACTAAGCACCGCCAAGCTGTAGCAGAACTCTACGCGCGATGAAACATCCGCCAGAATAGCGTACAGTGGACGGCCACACGGTATCGCACTAACGCTTTCCATCAGGTAGGACAGTGGCTTAAGAAACTCATCCACCTTCCCAAAGTCTAGCAGATGGCCCAGCAGCATGCAGCTTTGGTGCTGTACCAGATGATCCACTATACCGTAGTTCAGATGATTTCTGCCGAGCAGGTACGCCTCCTTACGGATTGTGTCCCGTATCTCACCACAGTTCTGATATCGAAAGCCACCGAGTACACTTTGCTGATGTTTCACCAGTGCAAGCTTCTCCGCAAACTCCCACCCATGCCGATCGTAGATCTCCGAGATGATGTTCTTCGACAGCTTGATCACGCTGAGCGCATTGAGCAGGATCGTTTTCGGGCCCGTGTTCGGTATCAGTATTTCGTACGTGATGTGGCCGTGTGCGAGGTAGTTGCGCAAGTTTCGCCCGGTCAGTACCGGTAGATAGTTGCAGAGGCTCTCCCTATTGTCGACCAGCTTCGCCGATAGGGCGCTGGTCGCTTCCAGCATTAGCATTTCGAATGCGATTTCGTCCACCCGGTCGAACGGTTTCATGTTCATGTTTTGGTCGAGAAACAACTTCTGCAGTTGCTGGACCTTTTCCTCCGTTTCGCGTTCCTCGTCACGGCGCAGATCGGCGAGCAGGTTGGCACTGTACAGCACACGGTGTCGTCTTAGCAGTTGCCGCAGTAGATCGTACCGCTTTTCGGGATGGTCTTGCAGTTTGCAGAAGTTGGGATCTTTGGTGAGGTAAGCAAGCTGTTGGCCGGTAGCTTCTTCGAGGCGCTTTAGGAGCAGTGTGTTTCCAGCACCTGTAAGATGCACCGTAAGAGATCGGCGAGCTGCAGTCGAGCGTTGGTAAAGTTGCCTATCGATTGTGTACAGCATGCGACACACAAGCATCGCTATTCGTCGCTCCAGTTCGTTTCGTTGCCGGAGTTCTGGTAGTTCGTCGTAAAAGTACGTAAGAAGGGCACTGCGAAGTTGCACCAAAAACTGCCTATCGATTGTACGGTGCGGTTGGAATACTTTCAGATGAGATCGAAAGACGTGCCGGAGCTTTTCGTAGCTGTGGTTCGATTTGATCTTCGAGATAAGGCCCTCCACCAAGAGGATCGTGTTGTTGAAGTGTTGATGAAGCGTCCGGTAGCTGTTAATTTCTTTGGTGATCTTCGTTCGTATCCTCTGGATGTGGCCGTTCGAGGAAATACTCGCTGCGTGATACTCGGCCTCGATCGCGTCTGCTAGAACACCGATCTCTAGCAACGCGAACGGAGCACATTCCAGCTCCTGCAGATGTTCGGCCGGATTGTGCCGGTAAAGGTACGCGTAATAGGACTTGATCTCCTCCAAGCTTTTGCTATCGTACAACCGATTGATGAGCGTCTTGATGGCCAGTACATGCAGAAGGTTTCGTGCGTACAGGAACAAATGGCGAAGAATGTTGAGATTGCGGTGCAGCTCTTCAAAGTCTTGCGAGTCATCGTTGATGTGCAGATGATCTCGTCGATCGAGAGCGCAACTAGCCGTTAGAATGGCCAACAGATCGCTACCCCGCCGGTAGTGGGAGAGATAGTCACGTATCCGAGCATCGCCAAGTATCCGTTGAGGTGTCAGCACATTCACAAAACATTCCTGATGCCTCGTGACGATGGGTGTGTCACGTCCATGCCGGATAGTTTCACAAACAACCTGCACCACACGTTTGATTGCGAGTGTTTTGATTTCCCGATCGCTCGACCAATCCAGCAGCGATACGGAGTCAATGTACGACAGCGCCCGATTGATGGCATGAAGTTCCCTCATACGTCGATAGCTCTTCGTCATCTTGCGAAACACTTTCCGATTTTTATCCGACACTTTCGGGAGGCTGGTACGCAGATAATAGCGATAACTTAACGCTTCCGCTTCCGTCCTTCGACGCACATCGTCGGGCAGTAGCTGATCACGCACAATTTTTCGCTGCTGTGTCAGTAGGTTCTGTTCCGTTAGGTCCCAGGGTGGTTGTTCTCCGGTGGCACCACAACCGTGCGGTTCCTGTGCTCGCTGCCGTTCTACCCACAGCTCATGTAACCGTGCACGATAGTTCGATTGCTCACCGTCACACTCGCCCCCGGTAACAACGTAATGGCAGAACATTAGCTCCCGATTTCTGTCGTTCGTCCAGCGAAACTTAAGGCAAGCTTTGGGGAACTTTTCACCCCCGGAACTAAGACTCGAAGGGCTGGCACCGCCGGAGGTACTGCTTGCTTCTGGCGAGGTTGAAGCGGTGGACGTTTTGGGAGTGTTACAAGCGACCCGGTTGCCTGGTAGGGCGACTATTTTCTTCAGCTCGTTTGTAACGGCACCGAGATAGAGCAGGAGTTTGCGTTTGTCCACCAGCATTTTGTACATGTCGTATCGGGGAGGGTTTTTCCAGATGTGCAGAAAAATGCCTGAAGAAAGTGAGAAAAAAGAAACCAATAAGAAACGATTCGTAGTAAGCAGTGAGATGGGAATGCGCCTAAAGGTATGCAATACATTTTTAAAATTCGTCGAATTCGATTGATCAATTAGGAGCCATCCTGTCTAGAAGAGTGAAGAGCTCCGTAGAAGCGACAGAACCTCCACAAGTCTAGAATATGCCAATAATTGAGCGTTTGGTGCATTTTAATAAGAAAAAGTATCAACAAATTTTCTACCTAAACGGTTTTCTGATGGTGTAGAATAGCAATAGGTTTCCTTCAAGAATACATTAATTTAGGCGATAAATCAGATATCGGACTCGAGTTATGCAATCTGCATGTCATGCTATCAACAGGCGTGTTATTTACTTGGTAAAATGATATTTTTGAGCCCATTCTCTATCAAATTTTTGATTCATATTTATATTTAACAGTAAACTGCTACTAACGCATTAAAGGTATAGTTTTGCCATACGAAAGGCATATCTCTAGGCTCCTTATTTTTTATCAGGTTTTTCTTTAACGCAACATCAATACGATTGATCGTCCAATAATCCAATTAGAAATGCTCAACATTTTCTAACCTACATTTGTCAAACGTTTTCAACGACAAAGTATCGTTAATTCACTCAGAGATGCCCAATCGGAGCTCGGCTTTAACCGAAAACCGGTCAGTCTTTCGTAAAATGGTCTGCCGGCTATCGTCATCGTCTGTTTACAAACAAAGTCTCCACCTGTTCCCAGACCGGAAGGATACAAAACACTCCCAAGGTCTACGGTCTCCCGACATCACCAATAAAAGGCACACCAACCAACGACGATTAAAGAGGGTGGTGTGTGAGTCTACTATCGGTACGGTCTTCTGTATATGGTCCAGCTGGTTTCATTCACCAAACTCACCCCAAAAGCTTCCCCATCCCAAGGAGGAAAGTTTACCGTTTTAAAGAATCTCTTCGAAAAAGTAAACGGTAGGATGAGGTTCAACAGATGCAAACAGGTTCCGGTTCGCAGTAGAGCAGTCCCACCCGGGACAGTCTGTCAAGGTACGAAAAGAAATCTCCATCGGTGGCAAAAGAAATGGATTGTGGACGACCTCGGACCAGTTTTCCCTTGTGGTACGAGATATGCATATTCTGCCGTGTGTGTATAGGACCGATCTTTGTGAAGAGAAATCGGAAATGTAGGGAGATGGAGTAGTATTGGGAAAACTATTTTAGCAATTCATTTTCCTCAATCTCTCCACCGTACAGAGTGTGTTCATCCCCATTGGGAACGGGAACGTTAAGAATGGTGTTTGAAAGAAAAAGATCAGGTTGGATAAGCTGCTTTAGATACTTCAGCCTTGCGTCGTTCGCCTCCCGCACTAAATATCCATTAGGATGGAAAAACAGAACACACAAACTGACCCCATTTTCCCAAACGGGCCCGGCACGATAGAAAATAATTTAAAATTTTACCGATTAAAACTCGTCTGCGCTTCGCTTCGGGGCGAACGAGTTTACCTTTTAGCCATCATCAACATCATCTTGGCCATCACCAAAGGTTTGTGTCGACTTTTTGCCGGCGAACACTCTACTCTACCTTCTCCGATACAGGACGTAAATTGTTTGAGATTGTATTTTCCATTCTTCTGTTTCTGTGGTTCCTACGCTAAGGATGGGTGCCTTAAGCTAAAGCTCTTTTTCCAGGAAGCACAATAAAAGGGCGCCGAACGAAAGACCGAAGCAGGGCCGCTTTTAATATTGTGCTCTTTTGCGCCCGTTTTAAGATTTGTTTCGTCTGTTTTTTTTTGCTGTTCAGAATCTTCACTTTTTGGCCAACTTTTGAATTTTTGCCCACTGCTCTCTCCCAGTGTGTATTCTTTTCCCTTGTTCTCTTGTTACCTTTATGTGGACATTCTTTTGTTTTTCAGCTTTCTTTCACTTTCTTGGCAACATACAGACAACATAAATTTCCTCCCCAAAGAAAAAAAAAAACGAACGCCAAGAATTCGCTCCCTTCCACCGGCTCCCTTAAATCCCTTAAACCGTTTGTTTGCCTTGTGTTTGCTCTGCTTGGACGGTGGTCGACGGAATGGGATTTCGATTCCGAGGCAAAAAGTCAAGACGGCGTTTGTGCAGCGCCACAAGACGCACCGGGCAACGCACCGTCCAAACAAAAGGGAAGATGGTTTTACAAAGTTTGTTTTTTAAAAGTTTTGTAGCGTCCATTTTTTTAACTCGTTTTGCTTTTTCCGAACGGTGTTTCAGCTTATCTTCAGCTGGTGATGGTGCCCGATTTCGAAGTCGGAAAAGCTTGCGGGGGGGATTTTGTTGTTGTTGTTGCGTTTTTGCATTCTTTTGTTTACTTGAACTGGTGCACAATTCGAACAATGGATTAAAACTGGTAAAACCTTGCAAGGGATTTGGCTGGATAAATATTTGATTGAAAAACGAGGCATCGGACCAGTTTGCCAGGGCTTTTCTTTATCCATAGTGTGATTTTTTGTTTTGTTTGCTATGGAATGGCTTGTTTTTGGCGTTTCTGGTTTCTTTAAGATCTACTTAAGGATAGTTTTGGCGACGGATTAGAGAGTTCTTGCACATTTGGTGAGTTTTTTAAGCGAAATATATTTTTTGTTCTCTCGTGGTTTATGAGTTTCGTTCGTCTTACTACTGGAGGTATGTTAAATAAAGGAAAACAAAATCGATAGCCTTTACTATACATCGAGTCGAGCAAAACAAGAAAAAAGCATATAAAAAAATTTGCCGTTATTCAGTAATTTTGATATTGCATACTTTTAGGCGTTAGGTTCTTTAGAACATCAGATATAAAACTGGAGAGTGAGCTTGTAACTTTAAGAGACTACTTAAACTACCAAGAATAGTGATGACGAACTTCCCATGCCAGGTGAAGGTGGATGGAAAACTCTCAGGGCCTTTTGCTACCACCAAGGGCCTGCGCCAGGAAGACGGGCTTGATTGTCTCCTATTTAATCTGGCGCTAGAGAGGGTCATCCGAGACTCGGAGGTGGAAACTTTGGGGACCATCTTCTATAAGTCACTTCAGATCTTGGCATACGCTGATGGCACAGACATTAGAGGTTTGAGGTTCTCCTATGTAGCAGAAGCTTACCAAAGGTTCGAACAAGCGGTGGCCACCAAAATGATGGTGGCACCTCCAGCGGCCCTACTAACAAACACTGATTTACGCAGGGATGATGTGCAGATAGGTCACTTATCTGGGGTCCAAAGTCAGCACCGAAAACAACATAGCTTGAGGAAACTTCTCCACTTAAAATACCTGTCACGACGGATGAAGCTGCGACTGTATGGATTGTTCGGGACGGGTGGATTGTTCATTCAGCTACGTTGTATCAGTAAGTCTAGCAAGCCAGTATATAGCCAGTATGATCTAGAATAAGCCGTCAAGGTCGTTAAGAGAAGAAAGTACAAGAAGTCGCTTCATTATTAACATCTTCTCTGGCTCCTCACCTCAATAGGTCTTGGCCTACTGTCAACAATAGTCGACGGGTTCGACCCGCATAAGAAATGTTTATAGGGAACGATTTCGCTTACTCACAAAAAGAAAGCTTTCGCTCGCTACTGCCCGACAGATGGCGCTGTCCCGGCTGCGCGTTCGGTCTATGTTTAAGTGTGTAAGTACACGAAGCCGACTAGCCGGTTCGATAGGCGTTAGTAAAAAAGTAGGAGTGTCTTAAGAGAAGCAATTAAGACATGCCCAAATATGGTAATGAGGAAAAAGGCACGTCAATGAGATTAGAGGTATGACCATATTTGGGCAAGAAAGCAAAATAGGACTAGGACGAAGCGAATCCGGGCAGCCGAGATGAATCATTACTGTGTGAACCGCCGAACCGATAGAATATACGCGTTTTTTAACGACACTTGTAAAGAACTACTTCAAGGCGATTAAAAAATATATTAGGATAAGTTAAATATCCGAAATCCGGTAAAACCTACTATTTCTAGCTTTCTGTGACTTAATTTTACCCGTACTTGGCAGTCCGGACGGGATTCGAACATCGGTTTTGTCTTGTACTATCGTATAAACCAACGGGACGCCCCGTTTTAATACATATTAACATGATAAATATTAAAATTTATGTTAAAAATGTGTTATGTCAGAGACCCCAACAAAAGGGTCTCAAACAATCGTTTGTTTTGATTAAATTTTGCGCATCTTTAGCAAGACTAGTTCATGTAATCGATGCTTTACGAATGTAAACAAACGATTTTAAGGAAATAATAGCTTTAAAATAGTTTATACTATCTGGTTGTGCGTATAGTCTTGCAGACACTGTTACATAGTCTTATGTTGTTATTCCTTAACGCTTTAACTTATGCATTCTAAAGCAGATTTTTACATTAAGATATTAGTATGCGCGTGCAGTGCGCGATGGCTGTCAATCTTGGCTTTCAAGTCGCAAATCCTTTTACGTACGTGTTAACACCCAAATCTACTTAGACAAATTTCCCAGAAATACAACAAAAATTCCCTTTTATGCACCTTAAATTAGTAAAATATACAGTTTTACAGTGATTCAAAACATAAAATGTATTGATTAATAAGATTTGCTGCAATGCTTAAATGGAGCGCGACTACTAGATCCCCAAAACTGACAGCATTCGAGCTCTTTTCGAGCACAGTCCGCGCGCAATTCAGTGTAAACCTTGCTTAACAAAACATCCTTTTTTTTCTGATGTCCAACAGTCCGAGATGAGATTACATGTTTCGGTTTAAGTGTTTGACAGAAGCTGGCTTTAAATTTTCAGAATTTCTTACTAAAGTCGTCATGGCTCCATTGTCTCCAGAATACGTCCCATCCTTCATACTTAATTTCAAAAATCCTTTCATTGTAACTCTTTAATGTAATCGAATGTTTAAGCCACTCGAAACTAAATACCTTATAATGCTTTCCATGAAACTAGTAAACAAATATTTCCACCTCGAATCGAGCCATTCGCGCCATTTTGTAACTCCCACCGCTATTGCTATCGTATGCACCTATCAAAGATGATACTTTTCATCGATTCAATCTACCGACACTGTCCGTATCGAAACGCTTGGCACGAGTTGGTGGAAAAAATTGACAAATCATCAAACACATAAACCGGACCCGGACCGTGTGGAAAACCACTCCCTCGGCTCACACACACACACAAAAACCTCTGCGAAGGGAGCAAACCGCGAGTGATTCACTCACGCGTATTTTAGCTCCATCTGTACACCGGAAAGCAAACAGAACGGAACGGTGTTTAAATGTTACGGTTGCCGGGGTTGCCTTTTTTTGCGCTCCTGTACGGTTTCAAAGTACATAATACATTTCACCACTGCTCATTCGATTGGTTTATTGGAGCAACGTGTGTGTGTGTGCGTGACGTTGTTTTTTTTGTGCCTTCATGCTCTCTTTCTTCTCCACCATTGGCATCAGCACCATTTCATACCGAAAGGAGCAAAACAAAAAAAAAACTGAACTACAATGCCCCCTTTTTCGTGGGTGTGCGTGTGCGTGTAGTTAAGGGGTGGGAAAAATCCGCGTCAATATTGTTCGTGTTTGGTTTATGGAAATATTTAGCGCGCCCGCTCGTACGGTCGTTTTGGAGCGGCGAAAACAAAACGAGGATTTATAGGCCCTTGTGTGGGCCATTCTTCACAGCTCGTTGCACTCTGTTCCTCGCTCTCTCGCTCACTATCTCTCTCTATCTCGCTCTCTCTATACATCAGCGTACAAAGTGCGTGCGTTCGGTGCATCCTGCTGCAATCAGCAAACACTATCATACGCCACCGGACGAACAGCGAAAAATAATAAAAAAGGGAGCTGAACGAAACGAGCTTCGGGGGGTGGGCAGCTGTTCAACGCCCACGCATACCGGTGCGTATCGGGCTGCACACACCCACACACGCATGCGGAAAAAAGTCGGAAAATCCCCTGGCTGCAGAACGAGCGAAACCAAACCCACCGCCACACGCACAAACGCAACGCGGTCACCAACGGTCGCTGATTCGTCGGAATTGAGCGCTTATCGTGGTCAGAAGGAGCCAGCTGGAATGCCGTACATTCTCGGGGTGGAAGGCAGCTTTTCCGGAAGCCATGAAAAGAACCACGGGAAAAAATAGGAGAGCACCTCGGGAAAAAAACACGCAAACTCTCCCTCACGCACACGCTGTGACGGTCAAGCGAACGGGCCTGCACGAGTGCGTACCCACGCTTGAACGCTTGACGACAGTACGGGATAAAGATAGCAGCAACTCGCATCCCAGCCATGAGCCTTCAGCTACGAAAATAACGAAATGAAACGAACGGGTAAAACAAAAAAAAAATGTACGCCCACTTTTCCCATCAGGAAGAGAGGATTTTTTTTCGTTGGCCGCCTAGCCGCGAGGCTTTGTAGTCATCCTTTGTGGATGGCCGGTCTTGAAGTTGGGATGTTTTTTTGTTTTACTGCAGTGGTTACTATCATTCATCTCTTTCATCACGCTATCATGTGATGGAGTTGCCATTGGGGTGATTTTTGTTTTCCACCAAAGGCATGAGAGGTTGTTTTTTTTATTTGTCCAAAAGGATGATGTTACCCAAAAAGGCCATAGCATCCTGGTCCTGCGCGATATATCATTGGAGGCTGTATTTGCTCGTTTAAATATAAATCCTCATAAAAAATGGCGGGTGGATGCCTTTGGAGTATGTGTTATAATAAACAAAGAATGTGTATATAATATGGAGAATTAAAGATTTCGCTTCTAGTTATATTAAAAGCAAAAAACCTAACTACACTTCGCTTCAAATAGCTGGCAAGAGTTGAAGCGATCAAAGGTGAACTGTATGTTAGGTTGCCTCAAAAGTTGCAGCCATTTTTTTGCTTTCTTTTTCATAATAATAATGTCATGGAAAGAAGGAGCTATCTTCCGTTGTTGTGATTTGTGATAACAAAAAAGTTATGACAAAATTAATAAATTTGTCAGATATTTTATAATTTTCCAATTGTTTTTTATGTTCTAAATGTTATTTATTCGTTCTAATTTTAAATAGCACACTTTATGTTTACGTTTAGATTTAAAATTCAGATTTTCTTACTATTTTCTAATACTTTGAACCTAAATGTATGCAACACATAATTCATATGATATTTATTATTATTTTCTAGTACGTTGCGCCTAAATGTATGCAAAACATTATTTATATGGTACTATTTCATTTGCCGGGGCGGCCCGGTGGTGTATACGATAACGGCGCCGGTCTTCACACGGCAGGACCGGGGTTCGAATCCTGGCGGACCGCCTCCCCGTACGCAGAACTGACTATTCAGCTACGGATAAAAAAAAGTCATAGAAAGCTAGAAATAGCAGGCCAAGACCGACAAAGGTTGTAGAGCCAGAGAAGAAGAAGATTTCATTTGCCACGACCAATAAAATACTTTGAAAGTTCACGTACTACCATTGCAATTACGTACGGTTTCTCAAAACATTCTTCTTCTTAATTTCGGATTAACGACATTTCCATTTATACCAGCCGTAAAACAGTTTGACATTTGTTTTGACATTGTTTTGTGATCCTTCAATTATTTCCTTATATCTATCAACTCAATTATCTTTTTATCGTAGTTTAATGATTAACAAAAACATTCAATGCTCAACCTCAGTAGAGCGATCGGAAATCCACAGATATTTTCCTTAACACACCACAGTGGTGTGACGAGGGTTGTCAACTGATATGTTTACTATTACACCACGGTGGTGTGATCGGGAGTCAAAGTGTTAAGTACTTGTATTACAGTGATAGCGGGGTACGATACGGATGAATTTTATTACTTGGTCCTACCGTAAGAAATAATTATACCCTTGGCTAAGTCAAGAAACACCATCAACTCTCTTCCACTGCTGTGTCTCGTGCACCGGTTGGATCGCCCAATATGAAGTATTAATGTTTATATTGCATATCATTAGGCGTTGCACATCTACTGCAATGTTCTCGATAATGGGCGTAAATTTCAATAGTTGATTATTAGAATGTTTAATTCATTGCATGTTTTCAATTATCGAATGGTCTTTGTTTAAATTGTTGGAAACGGTAATAATAATATCAGTTAGTTAAAAAGATATGAAAATACGGCTTCCAGCCGTCATATTGGAAGTTAAAAATAAAAAATAGTTAAAAAGATAAGTTTGCATAAATTTAGGCTCTTTATATTTTGTCAAACTGATGATGAAGTTCACATAGAAAAGAGAAACATTAATTAGAAAAAGAAAAAACCAAACAAACTTATCAACGAACCTAATAGGTACCATGAAGCTATGATTTGGTTCCTTCCTGATGTTCCTAGTTACAGCAAGAAGTAGTTGCATACATTGAAAGCAATAAAGAAACATCACACTCATCAACGTCTTCAACGTGACAGGTAGAGCTAGGGTTCTAAAGCAGACGTAAAGCGTTGGAATGTAACTGAATCATCGACGCTGAATTAACTTCTGATAAGTCATTTTCCCTTCAAGAAGCTCTAGGCTTTAAGGGATCCCTATTCCAGCGAGATATTCTTGACAAGCTTGAAACAGTGCACAAGAATGCCCTCTGGAACAAGTGCTCCTAAGCAGAAGAACGTCACAGGTAAGAAATAGCGGTACCGATAGAACCCTCATTGCAATTGAATGCAGCTTACCGTCGTCATGATTGAGTTACGGTGTGGATGTGCTTTCTTCAAACCTTTCATTTTTTATCTATCGTCTCTCACGCTCGTCCACTGCATGCTGGATAACTGTTGACCTTTGCGAGCGTTCCAGCCCAACCGGTTGAACCAAAGGGCACAACGACACCAATCAAGCAAATCCCACCAGGATATCCACAATCCTTGCTCAAATGAACTCGAGGTAATAGTTTTAAAGAGCTGCAGATCCGTCCGGTTCAATCCATTCTCTAGCCAGCCCCCATCCATGCAGTCGTGTGTGTCTAGTCGGACACGTTCAGCCCTCGGCAACTACCGGACGCCACCGAAGTCTGCGTGCACGGCTCACACGGTGTCGCGACGGGCCGACGGGGTAGCGTCGTCTTTTTTAAACAACGTTTTCTCCGCCCGCTTTCGCTGGGCGTCTTTTTTTAAACAACTTTTTTAAACAACTTTCAATTGCTCCAAACCGCGCGACGCCGACACGGCGAAAACTGGCGGTGCGATGGTTGTCTTGCGTGTGCCTGCCGTGTACCTTGCAACACGCCGGGCCGCCCGGGAGACACACGTACACGTACCTCACACCGACACATGGCGATGCGCCCACACCCTATCCGGTAGCGTGGTGTTAGTTTGGAGCATCAGTTGTAGTGGTGTGGTGGATAGTCGCATTCGTCCTTAAAATAATAATAACGGTCGCACGACGTCACCATCAGTTGTGCGAGTGTGTGTGAGTGAGTGGAACGTGGAACGAGAGGCACTCCTCGTGGTCTCCACGACCAGCAACTATTCAACTATCCACTGCGTGCGATAGAGAAGGAGCGAAGATGGTTTGACATGTGCAACTATCACGCGGGTTGCATGTGAGACGCGCGTTTTCCTACCACGCTCCACAAACGTGCGCGATATCGGAACACTCTGGGCACTCTTGTGTATGTGTGTGTGTGTGTGTGTGTGTGTGGGCGAATGTATGTGAAGGACACAATTCCCCCGTGGCAGGAAAAGTGTGCTGGGAAATGGAAGTGTAATGCCCGGTTCGATCTTTCCTCCTGCCGGAGAAATCGGTGGCGATAGTGGTGTGATAGTGTTGCGTAGGCAAAATCCAATCAACATGTGTTCAACAGTGCTGTGCAGATGTGATGCGATACTATCAAAGCGTATGACTTTTTTTCTATTTTTAAAATTTTGAGACAGTCAATCTTCTTCTTCTTTCTTGGCCTAACCTCTTAGGTCATGCCTGCCATTTCTGGCTTACTAGACTTATTGTTACCGCATAGTTGGATAGTCAGTCCTCACTATGGGGGAACGGCTCAGATGAGACTTGAACCCCGGTCCTACCGTCTGAAGACCGAAACTATATAAGTAATGTGGCCAGGCCGTCCTAAGCAATTGAAAAAATACTTTAAAACTTTTATGAAAATTAATTAGTTCTAAACTTGTAATTTATAACGATACAGCTATACTAACAATATAGTCAGATTGTTTGTTTTAAAATTTAAAAGGGATTTTAGTTAAGCTTCTATCCGTCTTGATATTTACGATCAGGAGGAAATTTTTTTAGCAGACAATTTGAAGGTAAATATTTCTTTTAGGATAAATAACTTTTTAAAGTTATTAAGATGTCAAACACATCTTCGTATTTAAAATAACTTCAAATAAATAACAAAATATTACTGATAAATTTTGCAGAATTTAGCTACAGCGCCAAACAACAACTTTGTTTAAGTGTTTACCTTCGATTTTACACTTTGACAGCCAAACAAACAAAGAAGGGCAATAATCTTTGTTAGAAACTATATTGAATTAGACCAATTCATGAATTCGAGCGGCGGGAACTACTGTCACACACGTTTTGGTGTGCCAATTCCTACTTTATTTGGTTTCTTTTTTTTTTTTTTTGGCCAAAGAAGCACTAAACATAATCAAAATAATCGATTTTTTCAGCACTGCTTGAATAGAATTTGTTTTGCCTGTCTGTTTATATTAAAAGCTAGGAGTATTGCTGCACAAACTTTCAAAATAGGGTGGCCTGACCATATTGCTCAACAAGTTTTAATTACGAAAACTATTATTTTTTTCAAATTTAATTATTTATAAATTTCATGCAGCCGATAATTTAATAATCGTTCAATTCGATTAGATTAATGTCAAGCTTTTTTTTAATCGCTTAGCTTTTTTTTTTTTAATTTTTAATAATTTAATTTTTTAATTTAATAAATTTTTAATCGTTAAGCTAGTGTGAGAAAAATAGTTGTCACGCACTGTAAATCACAAGCGACTGCTGACGTTGACACAGGAAGAAGCGTAACTAGGTGTGGATGGATAGTGCGTAGTGGCCGGAGTGCATTGCATTCAAGTAGATACGTAATGCCGTGCCGAACAGACGGAAGTAGGCTCGAAAACAGGAAAATGGTAATTGGAAAAGGACGAAAAAGAGCAGCACACAACAGAAAGAGAGCGAAGGAAAATGGGCTTGAAAGTATCATTCCGGTAAGGTGTGTGAGTGTGATTGCATTTGTACGCGTGTCCGCGTGTGGATGTGTGTGACCGAGTGTTTAGATACACTTTAGGTATGTGCGAATCTGTCTGTGTGCGTGTGTGTGACACTGCTTTATAGGCTTATAGTTTTACGAGCTAATGAGCACCAGCAACCATCATAAGTTCACCTCGGAAAAACAACGCGTACCAAACACTTTTTGCCCGGTCGCCGTTGCACCTTCTCGCAGGAAGGAAGGTAGAAAAATTGTTTGGTCAGAAGCGATTGAAGTGACATTAGTTTTAGATCTATGTGCCATCAGGCCGTTCCGGACGTCGATAAATATTAGGACGCGCACATCAAACGCCCAGTTATGTATGAAATAGAATTTGTCCGTACCAATTACATTTAATATTATCATCATCATTGCATCTGCTACAGAAACGGTTAGTTTTCACTTTTGTAACTACTTTTGCGATTAGGGTTACTGTGGTCAGTAATTAAAGTTAAAGGATTCTATTCATCTAATGACTGGTTTGGATTCAAAAAAAGGTGAAACTTGTTTTAAAATGTATTTTAATAATAAGAAAGAAAAGAAGAAAAGAAGAAGAATAACACAATGAATTACTCAAAAAAAATCTAGCAAGAACTCACGTCCTTATATCTATTCGATCGTATTAATTGAAACGATGCATACACTGGAACGAGCCAGAAAATTGTGCACCATTTTATAATTTATCGCGCGAATTAATATAAATAAAATCTATGTGTTTCAGGAAGCCCCGGGAAAACTATCGACATGTGCGTCCCGGGATTTTTCCTTCACTCGCTAACGAACGTTTAATGTTAGATGCATCGTATCGGAACGACAAGCGGGCAAACCGATCGAGCATATTATTGCACTCGGTAAGGCACGTTTGACCGGCATGTATAGCCGAGGAGGTTGTTCCCTTCTTTTTCTCGTTTGTTTTGTTGGCCGAACGCCGTGTCTGAAGCGATAGTGTTTAGTGGTGGGAAAATATATAGCAATCGCTCTCTCTCTCTCTCTCTATGTGTGTATGTATGAAGGGAGGTTTTTTTTATTTAAAAACTAATTTTCACTTCAATGCGTTGGGGAAATCTAAACAGAGGTGGTGTGTTGAATGGGAGCAAAACAGCCGCACGGAATGCATCATCGAACGTTGGATGCACCCGGGACGTCCCGTTTGGTGGCTCGTTCTAATTGTTTTCGTTTGCCCGCGGTTGCAAACGTTGCGGTTTGCTTTGCTCGAAACGTGCGGCAAACAGGTGCGGCGCTTTGTGTTGGTTTTAATCAATAGGAAAAATCGGAAACTATCCCCTATCGATAATGAAACGTACAAAGGTTGCGTATGTCAGGAGTGAACGACTGCTGTTGGTTTGTTGTTCGAAATTCCATCAAACGTGTTTGTGTGTGGGCAGTCGAATATAAGCAAGCGATACTGACAGCTGACAGAGAGAGAGACGCCATTGTTTGACATGTTTTTACTATTTTAATTATTCCATATGATTAGAATATTCATAGGCTGTAGGAACGCGAAAAGATTAGTTTGAAATCATCGAATTAAAAAAAATGCTGTTTTCTAACAAACGAAATGGAGGCGCATGGTGTTTTAGTACAAGCGATGGAGACGCCTAGTGCTTTACTAATGTTTTGTTAAAATTTAACTCAGAATACATATTATTCAAGAAACGCGACATTTACTGCAGTTCAATATGTATTTTTTATCCTTTTTTGAAAAGCATAATACGAAGAAGAAGAAACAAAAATAAAAAGGTCTGCATTTCTCGGCAATGTGTACATTTCTTATCGGCGCGATGGGCACAGTCAACGAAAATCTTGTGTTATAAAATTGTACATATTTGCACTATCCTTTGCCATGTAGAAATTCCCTCCTAATGGGGTATACGTACGTACGTATAAAGAAAATAACGTACGTATAATGAAGAGTCAGCTATGCTCGTTCCCGGTTCCCGCGAATTGCTTTACCGTCCGTATCTTTACAGCTTTACACATCGCTCACTCGTTTTCAGCCGTGCGGGCACATCCCGTTTTGCTTCCCGCACGCAAAAGATGCTCCGATAATGCCCTCCCCGTGGACGAGATGAGAAGAACTCGACCCGTAAGACATTTCTCGGATTTTCCCGGAGCGAGAAAAAGATACACAGCAGACGCTTGGACGCTTTTTAATGTACACAAAAAACAAGGCAACTTCCTTTCGTCCATCCCTACCAGGGCCAGCAGTGCTCGAGTGTACGTCGTAATTAAGAAAATTTTAAAATATTCCAAAGCTATAATTTCCATCGTGCCATCTCGTTGTGCTGTCTCGCTCGGTTCGGTCAGCTCGGTAAAGAGCGGGTTAGCAAAGAAAGAAAGAAACGAACAAAAAACGAGGTAAAATGCAGGACGCAACACACAAGCAAAAAAAAACAGGAACGATGAACAAATTGAATGAAACCCTCTTCTTTGGAGCGAAAGCAAACGGAAAAAGCTTCGCACGGATACAATTACGAAAGGAGGCGTCGGTGGTTCGCGGTGGCAGAGAAGTTGGTGCGGCGCGCAAAAAAGCGGACTTTGTTTTTCCTCCATTCCTGGGCATTTTCCAGGAGGGTGGAAAGGTGGAGTGTGAAAAGGTTTCGTGGCGTTCATCTCCATTTTGTTTGTACGCTTCCCGTCCGATGGTGAAAATTTGCTCTCGAGAATGAAAATTAAAGCGAACCGGCGGAAGACTTTCGAGCCGTTTTCGGGGGTGTGCGTCTGGTTGTGGAGGTTTTGGGCGGGGTGTTTTCCGTTTTTTATTTCCTTCGTTTTTTTTTGAAGGGACCAACAAAAAATCAACCAGCACAAGAGACAGCGGGCGCTTGTCAGTGCGAAGGAACGAGCAAAGTGCAGAGTGGAACGAGTGAAGAAAATAAATTTGAAGTAAGGAAAAACTTGCACCGGATTCTTTCCAGCAGGGAAACTGCCACCTAGAAGGAGGAGAGAAAAAATGGCAAAACCCATTTCTAGGAAACAAAAAAACAGACTCAAGATATCAGCAAGGAAAAAGAAAAACATTCTTTTACGAAAGGAAAGCATCAACAACAACAAAAAAGCGCTAGGCTGCTTGGTAACAGCGTCTCGGACGCGTCCTCCTACTGAGGGAAAGCACATTGGAGGTCAGTCGAAAGAAACGACTGGCAAACAGAAATAATGCCAGGCAACAGTAGCACCGACGTGAAGCAACGTAGCGAAAAGGCTGTCAGATAAAAAAGTTGTTTAAATAACAAAAGTGTACGATATTTTGCTTGCAAGTTTCTGCTTTCCCGTCTGCGCAGTACAGCCTGCCAGTACGTTTACCCTGTCATTGCTGTTATTTGGTGTGAGTTCCCCTTTTTTCTTCAATCCTTGCTGAAGCTCGCCTTTTTTGTGTGTGAGAAAGCCTATATAAGACCGTACAGCCAATGTTATTTATTTCTCTTAACTCTTAGGTCCTGTTTTACTTGTTCTAGAAGCGATTGCTGGAGTAGTTGGAGTTTGTTTTCTTGCTTTTTTATTTTTAAATAGCTTAAAATTATATTACGAAATTTATTATAAGCGACTTCAGGTGGCAATATATAGTAATACGGCCAGGCCGTTCTTCTTCTTCTTCTTCCTTGGCACTACAACCTCGTGAGGTCTTGGCCTGCTATTGCTAGCTCTCTGTGACTCAGTTTTTACCCGTAGCCTGATAGTCAGTCCTGCGTACGGGGAGGCGATCCGCCGGGATTCGAACCTCGGTCCTGCCGTATGAAGCTGATACCAGGCCGTTCTATATGAATAAAAAAAAAGGTGGCAATTTAGATTGAAAAGAGTGAAAGAGCAGGAAAAACCGACAGTTATCAACAGGAATAGCACGGAAGGAATCTTTGATTGTATAAATGATTTTCAACACAAACGAATAATGAATAAGTTCATAGAATAAGTAGTTTATGGCCTCTTAAATAAAGAAAATTATATTGATTTTTATATATGTTTATATTTGCTTATTTTTTTAAAGACGTTTTGGATATTGATGTTTATTTTTATTAGTTTGATTGTTTGATTTCATTGCTCTTGGATTTGTTTATTGTTAATTGTAGGTTTTATATAATAAATCTTTTATATTATTGTTCGTTTGAATGGTTAAAGATGTAAATATAATAACATCGATGATATCAGGTCATCTGATATAATTTAAATATCAGGTCTATAAATAAGTTTTGACGGTTTTTATACATGCGTCGTTGACTTAAGATTTTACTTCAGTAAAATCTGGCAACCCTGTTATGTTAAAGTGTCATCTTCAGGGTTGGTTTGCTGTCATTTAAACAATTAGTAAACAAAGTATTTTCCACGTGGTTGCAAAATGAATATATTCGTTCCAGAAAAAGTGATTTGCGGGGAATTCTCCTTCATTACTTTGTGATGAAAACTGCGTCTAGCGAGACTCATCGTATAACGAGGAAATATTATGGCGATCGCGTTTTATTGAAAAGGTGGTACGTGCCAGAGGTGGTTTCAACGGTTTACAAGTGGCAATTTTGGTAGGGAAGACGAAGATCGCTTTGGACGGCTTACAAAGTACGAAGATCGAGAACTGGAGACAGCACTTGATGAAGACCCGATCCAAACAAAGACTCAGCTGGCAAATACGTTTGGGGTTACTCAGCCAGCAATTTGTCAGTGTATAAAAGCATTAAATATGATCCGGAAGACAGGACATTGGGTGCCACATGAGCTAAAGCCCCGTGACATAGAGCGCCGTTTAGTCACCTACGAGCAACTGCTCCAACGGCATAAGCAGAAGGGTTTTTTTTTGCACTGGATTGTTACTGGCTGCGAAAAGTGGCTTTATTACGATAACCCACAACGTATAGCAATGTAGGGACCCGGGACATGCTTCCTCCTCGACACCCAAGTGGAACATTAATGGCGCCAGGGTAATGCTGTGCATTTGGTGGGACCAGCTGGATGTGGTGTACCACGAAGTGCTGGAACCAAACGAAATCATCACGGGTGACGTTTACCGACGACAATTTATGGATTGCGTTGACATCGGATTTCTTTTTTCTATCAGGCTTGGAACTCCGTAAAAAAACCGTCAAAATTTATTTATAGACTTGATAAAAAACCTGAAAATTTAAGGATGTAAATAAAAAGATAAACAAGAGTTTAAGAAGAATGTCATGAAAGTAAAATGGAAGATTAAACGGGTAATCAGATTATTGAGATAAAGATTGAAAACAATACATTGCACGACACAGATGATCAGTATAATGTAACTTTAAATAGATGCATAATAACTTACGCTAAAAGATTGACTGTCTACAATAAATAATTAGAAAAGAAAATAGATTGCATGAAATATGATCAATAAATAAGGAAATCAAAGTAAGAATACTCTGTAACAAATAGAACAAAAAAACGAAGAGATGCGAATAATCCTAATCTTCGAAATCAATTGTTTCTCTGTTTACATTACTAGACGCTTTTTGTACTAAAAATCGTGTACTATTACAATGTACTAAAAACATTGACGTAAAAAAAAACAAACGCAGACAAAAGGACTACTTTAATCAATTAAAATGAAATCAGACTGAACAATAACGCCACATCAACGCTATCGCTATCATCGCGTACCCTCTCGGCGCAGAGTGATTCAACCTCAAACCGTCTCGGAACGGAACCATCCACTCCATTGAAATCCATAAAGAATGACTACTGCCAGCTTTCATCATTTGCAATGATTTAGCAACTGTAAAGTAAGCCGGCAGACACTGGCAGATGAAGCTTTTTCCAAGCATTCGTGGGTCGATGCTTTTCGGAATGGAAATATCTTATTGCGCTCGCCCGGTGAAATGTTATTTTAGCAATAAATATTACCACCCTGCCCTGTTGGTTCCCCCGGTTGTCTCATCTTTTTTCAGTGAGCAATCGAGCTGAGCAATGAAAAGTACGATAATGACAGCGGAGTCTGATGTCACCAGCACCCCCGTAGAAGAGGAGTTGAAAGTTTTGCGCACCATTTTTCCTTTCATCGTGTCCTTTGTGTCCGGGCAGTGAAGCGTACCGGCCAGTACCCGGCTGTACTGTGCATCGCTTTTCTTTGGCCATTTTTCACCGGCGCACTTGGTGAGTGCTGGACCAGTGCTGGGGAGTTTTCCATTACCACACACACACACACACACAGTCTCTCTTTCTCTCCATCTCTCTCGCTTGCTTTGCGTGTTATCAGTCACCTTTTCGCGCGGGACGATGGTTTGGAAAGCGTTGGGAATGCAGTGCACATCGGCGGCGGGGGCAGTTTGTATTAATTTCCACATTTTCATTCCCATTCGCACTTACTTTGTGTGCTGTCAGCCAGGGCGATAGCGTAATGAGGGCAAGATGGTGGAACCAAGAGGATCATTTTGAAATGCAAAGTGCACGAACCGGTTTTGTAGGAGGGTAAAGTAAAGGAGAAAAATTAATTTATTTTTCACAGTGAAAAAAAAAACAAAAATTACTCAAACAGAAAAAAAACGCAAAACTTGAAGAAAATAGGAGAAAAATTGGAGAACAGCACAACAAACTAACAGTGCCCGGGACAGTCGCTGTCGCCCAGCTCAAGAAAAGTTGCTGCTGACGTGGTGTTTATCTTAAGCAGGGGCGAGATGTGAAGAAGGTGAGAAGAGAAAGGCCAAGCAAACAGGGGTGCAACGGTTCAAAAAGGTGGACGTCGAGAAAATGCACTTGACGACGGACAGTCTGGACGCGCTTTTCCACCACCAATCGAAGGAGGGTTTTTTCTCATCACGATGTTCCTTCATCATCCTTCGCTTGATCCGTGGGAAGAAAAGTTTTCGATCGTTTTTTTTTGGTTTGTTAAGGTTTTTCATCAGCAAGACTTTGCTGTACCTTTATTCAGGATTTGAAAAGCGTGAAACGGGAGCGTAGAACGAGGTGAGAAAATATAAAACACAACCAAACCATTTAAACCCATTGGCAACCGGGGAATGGGTGGTACGTGGAGAAAAGTGTAGGAAAACGAACGGAACTGGTCGTTTCTATTTTCTCTTGTCCATTGTTGTGCTGCTACACACGAACGGAGCTTTTATTTTTAAAGCTGTCAGTCAGTCACTCTGGAACTGGGAAAAAGTTGTTGCTGCTTGAAGTGATTTTCCAAAGGACGAAAGGATAGCAAATGGAAGTGAATGTATTAAACGTTGCGCTACCGGTACGATGTGCAGAATGCATTAAAAAAAAAAAGCGGAAGGGATTGCAACAAGAGCGAGAAGATTAAGAGCGAACGGTTTTATGGTAAACTTTGTTACGGAATGAAACCCAACCAACGTCCGATGTGACAGGATCGATGAAAGCCCGTACTGTCAATCGGCTGTTTCCGACTGACATACTTTTATTCTGCGTACCTTTATGGACGACGGAGGTTGGTCAGTTTTAGCCAGATTCTTATCGTGTTAATTGACCATAGATTGATAGCTTCGGAACAGGTTTAAGTGGTTTAAGTGGCCATTTTAGACACATTTGCTAATGCCTTTTTCATCATCGTACGGCATCTTATGGAGACGTTGAACGATTTAAGTGAGCAACACGTTAAAAGAATGAACAACATTACCATTGCTAGGTGATAGAAGTCTTGTTGTTTGAAGAGAAAGGCAAGCTGTTAGTAATGCCATCTATTTAAAGATGTTGTCGTAGAGATTGCATAGCTTCAGGCGATTTGTTTTTTCGAGTTATTTATTTTATCTGTTCTTTTGGTCATTTGCACTTTATCAATTGAATCCTGCTCTATTAAATTGTTTTTCAAAGTTTCAATATACTAAATACGCAAATAAAAAATGTAGGATTTCTGCTTGGTAAACTTTGAAAATTTATTTTACTTGTTTAAAATATTTTTGACGATTTTTAGTACAAAGAGCTTCCTCTCCACATTAGTGATGGGCGCTCGGAATCGGAACTACCTGGTTCCGATTCCATAGGAGGAACCGGATCCGGAACCGATTCCGGATCCGGTTGCGGAACCGATTCCGGATCCAGGTGCGGAACCGATTCCGGATCCGGGTGCTGTGGCGGATTAAACGGTACGCGGACTGAGCGGCCGCGGGGGGTCGAGCTCGTAGGGGGCCCCGAAAAACGAAGGAATAACCAGATCAGACCAGACATAACCACCCCCCCC